>SNQN01001949.1:34681-70643 GCA_008642245.1 Bassia scoparia
GTTTGCGTTGATTTCGATGTTAGGTTGTGAAAAAAAATTATTTTGGTCATTGTCAACACATGTGGTGGACATAACCTGACTATAACAAAGTTGGACTTGTATAAACACAGGCCAAAAAAATACGGTAATATCCAAAGTATATTGTGGACATTACCTGAACTTCATTAACTTAGCTTAAATTAATCGCTTTTCGTGGTCAAGAAAATAATAAAAGGAAAGTGGAAAATAAATATCAACATGCGATTCTTTCACTATGATTTTGTTTATCTTCCTAAAAAAATATAGTAAGAAGGATATATATACAATTACGTAGATTATATACATAGAATATTCTAATGTCTAAAATACAACAACATATCTCTATTATATAAGCCAAGGGRAGCAATGGTGTCCCCCTAGGCAATGTCTAATTTACCCCCCTTCCCTTAAGAAAATAACACAAAGGTACTAACCAAATTAAGAGCATGGTACCGTCCACGTACATTGCACCAAATTAAAGATTCATTGCTAAAAATATAAATTGCAATCAAAACTTATAAGTCAACTAAAAAGTCTAAAATTAATTTACAACACAAATCATGCTAAATTGATTCACAATTCAAATAAGAAAGTTTTTTTACAACCTAAAATGGTAGATTATTATACTACCACAAGTTTGAAATCTCTAAGGGGGGCAATGGTGTCCCCCTCTAAAATTACTTTACTAGCCCCACATGTGAAGAAAATAACAAAGCAACTTAAAAAAAATTCTATAAATATTTCAATCAACCAATCAATACACAAAAATTAAGCCAATTTTCAATTAAGTTAACAAKTAATTCAATTACAAGAATTTATGATTGAGTGAATGTTATATGTATTTGAAATAAAACTACAATCAATGAAAATATTGACCAATCACGATAAGCTGATCAATCAATTTTTAAAAATGTAAATTTATAGTTCAAAATTTCCATAAATAACTATAATTATATACTGCGTAATTGGCTCACTTAAAAATTAAAAATCAATCACACACCTTATTACAAACAAAAAAAAAAATACAATCACWATTTCTTTTCAATCCATCTATCTAAGTTACACAAGGGAAGGGGGAAGGGATGGTGTCCCCCTCTTGAAAGTCATACCCTTAATGAATTGATGTATCTAAAAGACTTTAATACCCTTAATAAAAAAAAATTAGAAATTGATACCCTTTATAAATTATCCATTCACTCATTCAATTAAAAATACAAAATACACTTATTGTGTAACTTAATTAGTGAAAAAATTCAAAGCAATGAACATTATTCTAAATTGAATTAAAATATATATGAAATATATTTAAAATTCAAGTTATAGTTACCTACAAAATAATTATAATTAAAATAATTGTATTGATAATTAGTTATAACACATTTTTTTGACGAGTAGTTATAAATTGATTATATCAAATATTTCTTAAAAATTATAATAAAATACATACTATATAATCATTTTTTAAGTCCTATTTTCACGCGTCTAAGCATGCATCGTGTGCACATAAAAACTAGTATATTAATGACTAATGACGATAATATATACATGCATGATATATCTCTATCATATATTAACACATACATACCAATTCAATTTTTTTTTTTTTTTTTACTTATGCTTTGTTATGTTGATCTAACTAGATGATCACTGTGTACATGCTCAACTTTTAAATAAAATACAAAATACAAAACATCGTAAATCAAATCAAAACTTATTTTTTATATATATATATCTTTTTAATTTTTTTTTTTTAATTCTATCGGTGCTTCACGACCAAACTTACTTGATTTTTACAATAGAACATAGGTTTAATTAATTTTCATTATAAAAAGTGTTACAAATAAATTTTCATTATAAAAAGTGTTACAAATAAATTTTCATTAAAGGTCTGTTTTATAAGATAAGATAAAATAGATTTATCTCGTCAAAAAAAAAAAAATAAAAATAAAAAATTTAAAGGATATTATAAAAAGTGCCTATATAAACATTATTACAAGTAGTCTGTATGTCAATCACAATCTATTTCATCTCGTTATTTGACGCATCTTCTTCTGCAAAATTCTCATCGTCTAATTTATAGTCGTTATTAATTTGAAGGTTAGCAATCTGCAGATGGATTTACGGAATGTCCGAAATCGCGGAGATGCTGCTATACATTCAGCAGACAGGCTCAGTAGTTTACCAGACGAATTGTTGATTCAGATACTTTCTTTGCTTCCGACCAAGGATGCTGCTGTTACTTGCGTCTTGTCWAACAAATKTCGGCGTATTTTTCACTGTCTTACGACCCTTGAATTTGATGCTTCACCTATATCTCATTGTAGGGTTAGTCCATATCAAACTGACCGTTTCCTCGSTTTTAAGAGATTCGTCGATAATGTCCTGGAGGAACACCAGTCTCGGTATCTGACTAAGTTTATACTTCGACTTGGCTTGGGGTTTAACCAGTGGTTCCGTCGCCTCCATTCGGACAAGTCCATCATACCTCGTCAGCGTGGTTGTCAAACAAATAAAGGCTGTCTCCCMAGGGTGAAGTACACACTAGCAAATGCGTGGATCAATTTTCCATTGACTTGCAGTGGCCTGAAGGAGCTTGATTTGTGCGTTTACATAAGGCATCATCCTAGTCGTGTTCAGCTTCCCGGGGACATCTTCGTGAGCCACACGTTGGAGACGTTGAAGCTTGATGTTAACATCGGTCTTGATCAAGCTTGCAACATGCCATCCTATWGTCTTCCAAACTTGAAGCTGCTCCAACTCCGCGCAACCTTCATTCCTGAAGATGACTTTGTCGGGAGGCTAGTGTCAAGCTGCCCTGTACTCGAAGACCTCACTGTGGAAGCTATCTGGAATCAACCCCACTTCACAAGCATCTCTTCTACTTCTCTTCGAAGATTATCGTTACTAATACTCAAACTTGACAAGCACAGAAACACCGAATCTGTAATCATCCATACTCCTAAYTTGGAGTACCTCCTGTATGGTGATAATTTATCAGTAAACTACTCCGTCACAACCATGCCGAATCTTGTCAAAGCAATCATCTACATTTTAAATGAGGTACCAAGTAAAACTATGGAGATTTCTTTTCAGCAGATGCTTAACCTCACTAGACCTTTGCATAATGTTGAGCATCTACTTTTGGACCTCGCATGCACAAAGGTTTGTCCGATCTCATTCTCAAGTTCGTTTTCTTTGTTTGTTTGTTTTTTTTTTTTTTTTTTGCTGCAGAAGTTTGTGAACTGCAAAATGGACTGATCGACTGACTGAGCGATTGTTAACCTTTGGTTGCAGTGTCTACATTTTGCCGGGGTGGAGAATCAACTGCCTGTGTTTCTGAATTTGAAACACCTAGAGCTCGGCGTTAGCTGGAGAACCTTTTGGGATATAGCGCCATTGGCAATGCTTAATTGTTCGCCCATCCTAGAAACTCTTGTTTTTGCTCAGGTTARTGTGCTGTTCACACTGCAAACCTCATTCAGCATACTAGTATTATATAAAAATACTTACATGATATGATTTTAGGCAACAGTGTTACTAAAGTTAGGAGCTATGTTTGCAGGGATTTATGTTCGCKGGCAATCTCATCGTTGACAGCGCAGAACTACGGGCCGAACAAGAGTTTTGTAGAACAACTCAACCAATCCCTTCATGTTGCAGGTCTCATTTCAAAAAAATTGTGATCAATTGTTACTATGGGAATGAACGAGAAGAAAATATTGTCGGATTTTTACTGAGACATGCATTGATTTTGGAGGAACTGGTCGCATATACTTCTCAGCCAGTTGAAGATAACATGGCGATGGAGTGCAGGTTGAAGAATTTACCAAGAGCCTCAAGATCTTGTTCAATTCAAGTATTACAAAATTCATAAGTTCATCCTCATGATGTAATCAGATAGGAGTCGCCGAGTCGGCAATCATCTATTAGCTAGCAAAGCAATGYACTCTGTAATTCTTCAGTTGAATTTGTTGTAGTACGAAGTCATTATTGAAAAGATTAAACCATCCAAATTTCTCTCCTTGTATTTAATCTTATTGCTCTGGAATACAAAACAGCTCATGCTAAAATATCTACAAATACATCAATGAATTTCGTTTAATTGAAGTAAAAACACCCTTACCTATAATCCACTATGAACCTAGGACGTCATAAAGTTGATCGTAAAACCCTAGAAATGACTGGTCTTGCTACTTCCATCAACTCCCCTGAGATAAATTTCTTTCCTCCTAGACAGCTTTGTCCATTTTTGCCTTCATTTCTCCGATCTGCTCCTTAAGATTGTCGTTTTTCTCTTTACCTTCTGCAGTTTCATTCTTTATTCAGTAATTCAAAGTCCTTTGTCCTTCTCTGCCAATTTGAATTTCAGACCTCAAAGATGCRGATGCCTCCCACGAGTCCCACCGCATCACTTCCCAAAAAAGAAAAAGATCCACAGTCAAAACTCGATCTGCAAGTAATTAACAAACCCTAATGTAAAAGTTATCGAAACACAAGGAAACAAGGTGGTGCAGTCAGAAAAGATGACTTCAAATACCCAAGATAACTTCAATTACTAAGCCGTAACTTCAATTAATAAGCCATCGATTTCTTCATAAGTATAACCAACATGAGAATTACAAATATTTGACAAATTTCAACTCATAATCTTAAATAAGAGTTACTGGAGACAAATTGTACCCATAAAAATGATAATACCTCTTTTCGAAATTCAAACCAGACCTTGAAACTGTATGTAAACTTCGCAAAAAGAATGGTGCTAGCGTGCTACACATTAACCCTCCCCCATTTGGCTTTAAGCTTAGAAAACCCAGCACGACATTGCTTTCCAACCAACCATTTCCGAGACTCCAACTCTGTCATAGAGTCAAAGAGTAGATATTTTTTAGCTTCACCACAAAAGATGGAAGAAGGGGAGAGAACAAATACATGAAAATCACTTCCTCAGGTGCTCTAAAACTCCATGGTGACTAATCTGAAGGCACAAGGAGCAACTGGCTTTCAGTGCAGCATTCGCGAATCTAAAAAAGGATATAGTTGGACATATGACACACAAAGAAATGGAACATCAAACGTTCTGTATTCAGTGGTGCAATCAGAATTTTTCTTCTATTACCCCTAAAGCTTTACGCAGTGAATAACAAAAATAACCAAAAGCAATACCATGCAGGCCAACCTGTCTACCGTAATAACATTGGTGGCGTAGGGTCATCATCAAACTTCCCAACTGCCTCAAGTAATGATGAGTAGGTAATCAGGTCATATTTGAAGCCGTTATAATTCATCTCTTTGATCAACTTCACAGACTCTTCAAACATACCAGCACGACTGAGACAACTAAGCATAGTATTGTAGGAAACCGCATCTGGCTTGATGGCTGAAATCTTCATCTTCTCAAAAGTTTCCATCGCTTGTTTTGGACCACCTGTTCGAGCTATGCCATTTAAAATTATATTTTGAGAGTTTATATCTGGTGCACAGCCATTTTCTTCCATATTCCGAAGCAGTGTTTGTGCGTCATTCATCATACCAGCCCTCACCAATGCAGACATAAGTGCATTATAAGCGTAAACATCAGGATTGCAACCCAGTTTTTTCATCTCATTAAAAAGATCCACAGCTTCGTTGAGACAGCCACATTTACCAAACTGTTTAATCATTACTGCATATACTCTAGCACTTGAGGTACCAGAGGTTTCTTTCAGCTCTTGAAAAAGCTCCTTTGCAGCATCATAACGCTTGGCTTTTCCGAGACTATTAATCAAACTGCAATAAGCTGCTGGGCAAGGGGGGAAACCCTTCTCATCCATCTCTTCAAGAAGCATCAAAGCCTTCTCCACTCTGTTCTTCTTGCAAAAACCATCAATAAGTATAGCATAGGTGTAAGAACTAGGAKCAATCCCGATKGCCTTCATCTTCTCAAACAATTTAGAAGCCTGAGCTGCCGGGGCATTGGCTTCAAATAAACATTTGATTACTGTATTATATGTGACCACATTTGGGACGCACTGCAACAATTCCATATCTTCAAACATCTTCAAAGCCTTGGCCATTTGACCAGACTTGCCTAAAACATTTATTAAGTTGTTAATTAATATAACATCTGGCTGGCATCCCTCTTTCAACATGCCCAGAAAAGTGTCATAAGCCTCATCCACTCTGCCACTTTTACCAAGTCCCTTAATCAATTCAGTATAAGTGTACACAGTAAGAGAACAACCCTTCTGTTTCATTTCTTTAACAAGATCTGATGCCTTATCGGCCCTGGCCAGCTTGAAATAAATGGCCAATATTGTTGTGTAGATCTTAGCATTGGGAACTAAACCATTTTCCTTCATCTCATCAAACAACCTCACAGCGGAATCAAAACGGCCCAGTTTTCCAAATGTTTGTATCAAAGCACCATATGTTATGGTATCAGGGAAGCAGTTTCCATCCTTACACATCTCACTATAAAGCTCATGCACCTTTTCGTAATGACCTTCTTGCATCAGTATCAAGATGATTGAGTTGTAAGTGCTTGTTGTTGGCTTACACTTGTATCTCTTAATCTGATAGAATATTGAAACTGCTTTGTTCAACATTTTAACCTGGCCTAGAACTTTTATAAGATCAGAAAATTCGGAAGGGCTAATGAGACATGAGCTGCGAACAAAATCTTGGACTGCCTTCCACAGTTCACCAACCGATCCAGCTTCAAGCAAACAATGGATCAGAGTCATGTAAGTAGTAGAGTCATGCTCAAAATTCCTTCTTTTCCCTGCCCACTTAAAGAACTGAATCTTGACATTTATTTCAACATCTATTTTAAGAACTTCACATACCAATCTGTGATCCACCCTTAGCCTAAGCACTTCCAAAGCCTTTTCTGCATCAGGCCCCCACTTGAATATTTTCAGTATCCTGATAAACCGCTCATCTAATGTTCGAGCGGAACTCTTTCGACTTGGTGAAGAGACATAAGAATCAGGTGCTGAATTTGGAACTAGAAACATTTTGACAATTTCATTATCTGTAGTGCCACAAAAGAAATATAGAAAAAGATACATTAATCTGTTGTACACAGAAAAAGACTAATGACTTCGATGCTATTCTAAGAGTTGTCTAATTGAAATGATCAGATTTGTCTAAGACTCTGGAAAGGACTCATTTCATTTAAAAACTATATGAGCTTTTTTATGATAATTAATGCATAAGAGTGGAAGGATAATTATCCTCTTTCCGTTTTTAGTTGGTGCTTAAATTTGAGAAGAAAAGAAGATACTTAACGAAAGGTTCTATTATGATAGARATTGTAGTTTTTTAAAAAGGAAAAATTGATGGGAATAATCTCACCTTTTSCCGGTCCGCCCATATTAATCCCACCTCAATTTAATCCAAAAATAAACCCACCTTTACCCCTAATCTTCCCATTTTGCACTAAATGAAATTTTAGCCTACTACTCTAGGTTTCCTAACCTATTTTAGCAGGTTTTTGAGGTTTTCTTTAATTTTTTTAATAATCCACCAACACTCACCAGTCCCACCACCCACATTCACATCCCCACCACCACCCTCTGCCCACCCATCATCCACCATCACCGCCATCCACCCTCGCATCCCATCGACCTCGCAATCCAACCACCTCGCACACCCAACTAGCCTCGCAGCCACTTCAAAACCTTAATCCCCAAATCAAAACCAAAATCCCCAAATGAAAACCAAAATTGAAAATCAAAATCGAATTGGAAAATCAAAAACAAAATCGAAATCAAAATCAAAATCGCAAATCATTCCCAAAATCGAAAACCAAATTGTGGGAGAAATTTCGTGAGGCTGGTGTTTTCAAGGGTGGGACGAAGCTGGGGGTGGCTTTTTCGAGGGTAGCTGGTGTTTTTGAGGGTGGGGCGAAGCTGGGGGTGGCTTTTTCAAGGGTAGCCGGTGATTTCGAGGGTGGGGCGAAGCTAGGGGTGGCTTTTTTGATGGTGGCTAGAGTTTTTGAGGRTGGGGCGAAGGTGAGGCTGGTGATTCGAGTGTGGTGCATTTGTTTTCGAGGGTGGGGCTGGTGTTTTTGAGAGTGGGGCTGGGTTTTGGGTGGGAGGGTGTCGCTGATGTTAGAATGGGTTTTAAGTGGTGGAATAGATTATCATAGGATTGAAATTGTTTTTTTTTAAGACAAAAAAAAGAATCTTGACCTGATTAGCAGGTCTCAGGTCATGGGGTGCAATATAGAAAGATGATGGGTGAAGTTGGGTTTATTTTTGTATTAAATCAAGGTGGGATTAATATGGGCGGACCGGCAAAAGGTGGGATTATTCCCATCAATTTTTCCTTTTAAAAAAGGGAGCAATTTGAATTAACTTCACTAATTCAATATTTTAGTTCTTCGTATAAGAAACCCAATTTGCTGTTAGTTCCTACCAATCAAATTAAATGACAAAGATGCCACTTCCTTTTCTTTCTTTCTTTTTTCTCTTCACTTCTCATACAATATTCTTTTCCTTTTGACAAGCAGTTCTGGAAGAGCATATTATTATCTTTATTTCAAACAGAAGCCAGAGTACAAATAGTAACGATCAATGTGTATAGATGAAGGGAAACAAATAGCAATTTGGTCATATTTAAGATGAGAAAATACCAATGCAGTTTACCTGTTTGCTTTATTCGCTGGCATAAGTTAGGAAAAGTTGATATAGATCGCCTAGCAGCAGCTGCTCCAAAAATCATCCCTCCACGTTGAGCCGCCAAGGCGACCTGGGCAGGTCGGCCGGGTCTTTCGCTGCCAAAGGATGATTGACTTGGTCTAAAGCACACACAAATAAGGGTAATCTATGCATAGTCATTCCAAGATGAAATTTCCAAGCCCGATAGTACTTATTCAAATAKAAGAATTGGAACAGGCCCTTACCTTGGCCTTAGCCGTTCAATCCTGCAATTTAGAATTCTATGTAAAGATACCATCAACTTACAATAATCACTTTGGGTTACTAAGAAAATCAGGAAATAAATGGACCAAGACTAGTTGATCAAAATTTTGTATTAGTTCTTCGAGCTAAGCATACTTTCACAGCCTATCTTTTCCACCTTTAGGATTTTAGGACCAATCATCAAAATCTACAGCATTAACTAGCAAATAACTTTACAAATGATCTAAGTATCTAACACATTAACATCGACAATCGATTCAGCATAATCTCCAATTCCATGTCTCATGCACCAATATCCGCATTACATGATTATATGATATATCCATAAAGTTACTACACAAAATTTCACCAATGATATTACTCAATTAAGCACACACCTCAATTTATCTATTATTATATATTAAACAGGGTTTTTACGTACATTGTTGACACCCGGCACTGTCCATACTATTTTCATTTATTTTTAAAAAAAATACCTAAAATTCATTTATTCAATGAACAAAAAAGGTGCTTGGAAACCTTACATAGTGATTTACAATAGCAGTTAATATTTCCATCCAAAAATAAAATAAGTTGATACTTATCTAAAACCGGGTATGTTCTTCGCTTCCGCTTCCTTGATTTCACACTTAGAATCACAGTGTTTTTGTAGCAATACTGTTACTATTTCAATGTGTGTTATGTTTTGTTGTAATTTAATTATTATATTTCATTGTTGGTCTTCAAATTCAGCCCAAAAGTGCCCAAAAATATACAAACAAAACTATATAAATCCTTCCAAACAATAGAAATTGAAACAAAACTCATAAATAATTCAACAAAACTCTAGCAAAAAATGAAAAAACTCATAAATAATTTCCAACAAAATTCACACAAAACTCTAGCAAAATATTTGAAACAAAAAAAAACTGAAAATGGAACAAATTATAAATAGATAAGAATCAACACAAAATTGGGGGAAGAAGAGGAGATAGAAGAAGAATACCTTAAAAAAACCGAAACCCTAACAATGATACAGTATTAAGATCGAGCAACCACACAACACAGTAGCAACGCAACAATAGCAGCAGCGCAACGCAACACCAGAGAGATCAGACACAGAGAGCCGTCCGTCGAGTGGGGCCACCCCTATAAGGAGAGGAGAGAGAAAGGGGTTTGGACTGTCACTTCCTTGAGTAGTGAAATATTTTGACCAATACTTAAACGAGGCAACAAGAATTTCTAATGCAATCTAGTAATCTAGTGGCAAAAGCAGTAATTTACACTATTGCTCCTTTTAGAAGCTCACGTGTTCAACAATTAATGTTTTAAATTAATGTTAAACTTACGAAAATTTGAGCAATAACAGGTTCATTTTCGTGATGAACCCAAAAACACTTATGTCATGTCATTTTTGTAATTTAATCTACTTTATTTAAGTAATCACATGTAAGTGAGTGAACAAAACATGATAAATAAAACTCAAACTACCAGAATAACATGAGATAAGTGCTATTGGTTTATCACGGAGATGAACTAATAATTCTCGAAAATTTGTCCATAAATAAATTAAATGCCATGAAAATCTAACTTTTTGTGAAATGTCAGGATTCAAGAAATTATCCATAAATGTTATTAAAGAGTTTGATTGTTTGTTGACCACTGTCAAATATCGTTGACCCAACCTTTTTCGGCCAAAATAACGATGTGCCGATCATGTGGCTCCTTTTTTGCTAATTGCATGCTTCCTTTCCTATTTGCACTCCATTTAACACTCCTCTCCATATTTCCCAATCATTCACAATTTCCTCACTCATTGTCATCTTCATCTTGCTCGACCAATTTCATCCCCTTGAATCAAATGAGAATCAAGAGCAAGGATAAGGCGTAATTTCGTGACCCAAACAAACCGAATGAGGCCCCAATTGAACCCAGAAAAACGCTCAAAAACCTAGCAAAATCGTTCCTAAAATGAGAGCAAGGAAACCAGCACAGAAGCCATAAGCTCGAGCCTCCAAAGACCTCCAATTTTCCCAAAAAATCGAGCATAAAGACCTCAAATTTCGAGCAAAAATACTCCCAAAACACACAGAATTTCGAACCAAGTAAACCTCAATTTACGACCAAGAAATTCCTAAAATTCCTCATAATCTCGAACCAAATTACCCAGTAAAAACCCCCCAAAATTTCGAGCCAATTAACCCATAAAAAATTGCACAAAAGAACCCCAAAAAAACCCTGAATTTTTCGAGCTAAAAATAGCCAAAAATCCTAAATTTCGTGAGAAACCCCACAAATTTCTTTTCTTATTGCAATACTCAAATCAACGATTTAGCGTCTAAACAAAGTAATACTATATCAAATTTCGGAGGAACGATACAAATAGTTGAATTAGAACTATCACATCATACATAAATGACATACATACTACAAATAACTGAAAAGGAGAATTTATTTGTGATTATAAAAAAAAATTAAAAAAAACTAATTTGTAATAAGTAGGAATGCACCATTCTTAGTGAGTAATATGTTTAATCATCAAATTGAGAAAAAAAATGTGCAAATACGAACAATAAAAATGAAATGCATAAAAGTATTGGTTCAACAACAGTTTAAAAACGCCAAAAGAAAAATTGTTGTATTCAACAAATTACATGAAGGTCCAAAAAATCCCAATTTTACCTTAGTTTGAAATAAGAGGCAAAAAGTACTTGAAATTGTTAATTGAAGCAAAATTACGAAAAAAAAAGGATTCAACCTATCAAATGCAGTTGAAGTCTTGACTTTGGCCTACTATTGTGAAAGAGGGAGATAAAGTGAACTGCGAAACGAGGAGAATATTTGTGATTATAAAAAAAATTAAAAAAAACTAATTTGTAATAAGTAGGAATGCACCATCTTAGTGAGTAATATGTTTAATCATCAAATTGAGAAAAAAAATGTGAAAATACGAACAATAAAAATGAAATGCATGAAAGTATTGGTTCAACAACAGTTATAAAAACGCCAAAAGAAAGAATTGTTGTATTCAACAAATTACATGAAGGTCCAAAAAATCCAATTTTACCTTAGTTTGAAATAAGAGGCAAAAAGTACTTGAAATTGTTAATTGAAGCAAAATTACGAAAAAAAAGGATTCAACCTATCAAATGCAGTTGAAGTCTTGACTTTGGCCTACTATTGGTGAAAGAGGGAGATAAAGTGAACATTTGTATTAGTTCTTCGAGCTAAGCATACTTTCACAGCCTACTTTTTCCACCTTTAGGATTTAGGACCAATCATCAAAATCTACAGCATAACTAGCAAATAACTTACAAATGATCTAAGTATCTAACACATAACATCGACAATCGATTCAGCATAACTCCAATTCCATGTCTCATGCACCAATATCCGCATTACATGATTATATGATATATCCATAAAGTTACTACACCAAATTTCACCAATGATATTACTCAATTAAGCACCACCTCAATTTATCTATCTATACTATATTTAATAACAGGGTTTTTACGTACATTGTTGACACCCGCACTTCCATACTATTTTCATTTAATTTTTAAAAAAAATACCTAAAATTCCATTTATTCAATGAACAAAAAAGGTGCTTGGAAACCTTTACATAGTGATTACAATAGCAGTTAATATTTCCATCCAAAAAATAAATAAGTGATACTTATCTAAAACCGGGTATGTTCTTCGCTTCCGCTTTCCTTTGTATTTCACACTTAGATCACAGGTTTTTGTAGCAATACTGTTATTGATTTCAATGTGTGTTATGTTTTGTTGTAATTTAATTATTATATTTCATTGTTGGTCTTCAAATTCAGCCCAAAAAGTGCCCAAAAATATACAAACAACTATATAATACTCTCCAAACAATAGAAAATTGAAACAAAACTCATAAATAATTCCAACAAAACTCTAGCAAAAAATTGAAACAAAACATCATAAATAATTCCAACAAAATTCACACAAAACTCTAGCAAATATTTGAAACAAAAAAAAACTGAAAATTGGAACAAAATTATAAATAGATAAAGAATCAACACAAAATGGGGGAAGAAGGGAGATAGAAAGAATACCTTAAAAAAAACCGAAACCCTAACAATGATACAGTATTAAGATCGAGCAACCACACAACAACAGTAGCAACGCAACAATAGCAGCAGCGCAACGCAAACCAGAGAGATCAGACACAGAGACGCCGTCCGCGAGTGGGGCCACCCCTATAAGGAGAGGAGAGAGAAAGGGTTTGGATCTGTCACTTCCTTGAGTAGTGAAATATTTTGGACCCAATACTTAAACGAGGCAACAAGAATTTCAATGCAATCTAGTATCAGTGGCAAAGCAGAATTTACACTATTGCTCCTTTTAGAAGCTCACGTGTTCAACAATTAATTTTTAAATTAATGTTAAACTTACGAAAATTTGAGCAATAACAGGTCATTTTCGTGATGAACCCAAAAACACTATGTCATGTCATTTTGTAATTTAATCTACTTTATTTAAGTAATCACATGTAAGTGAGTGAACAAAACATGATAAATAAAAACTCAAGAACTACAGAATAACATGAGATAAGTGCATATTGTTTTCACGGAGTATGAACTAATAATTTCTCGGAAAATTTGTCCAAAATAAATTAAATGCCATGAAAATCTAACTTTTTGTGAAATGTCAGATTCCAAGAAATTATCATAAATGTTATTAAAGAGTTGATTGTTTGTTGACCACTGTCAAATATCGTTGACCAACCTTTTTTCGGCCAAAATAACGATGTGGCCGATCATGTGGCTCCTTTTTTTGCTAATTGCATGCTTCCTTTCCTATTTGCACTCCATTTAACACTCCTCTCCATATTTCCCAATCATTCTACAATTCCTCACTCATTTGTCATCTTCATCTTGCTCGACCAATTTCATCCCTTGAATCAAATGAGTAACAAGAGCAAGGATAAGGCGTAATTTTCGGTGACCCAAACAAACCGAATGAGGCCCAATTGAACCCAGAAAAACGCTCAAAAACCTAGCAAAATCGTTCCTTAAAATGAGAGCAAGGAAAACCAGCACAGAAGCCATAAGCTCGAGCCTCCAAAGACCTCCAATTTTCCCAAAAAAATCGAGCATGAAAGACCTCAAATTTTCGAGCAAAAATACTCCCAAAACACACAGAGAATTTTCGAACCAAGTAAACCTCAATTTACGACCAAAGAATTCCTAAAATTCCTCATAATCTCGAACCAAATTACCCAGTTAAAAACCCCCCCAAAATTTTCGAGCCAATTAACCCATTAAAATTGCACAAAAGAACCCCAAAAAAACCCTAGATTTTTCGGAGCTAAAAATAGCCCAAAAAATCCTAAATTTCTGTGAGAAACCCCACAAATTTCTTTTCTTATTGCAATACTTCAATCAACGATTTAGCGTCTAAAACCAAAGTAATACTATATCAAATTTCGGAGGAACGATACAAATAGCTGAATTAGAACTATCACATCATACATAATGACATACATACTACAAATAACTGAAAAGGAGAATTATTTTGATTATAAAAAAAAATTAAAAAAAACTAATTTGTAATAAGTAGGAATGCACCATTCTTAGTGAGTAATATGTTTAATCATCCAAATTTGAGAAAAAAAATGTGCAAAATACGAACATAAAAAATGAAATGCATGAAAAGTATTGGTCAACAACAGTATAAAAAACGCAAAAGAAAGAATGTTGTAGTTCAACAAAATTACATGAAGGTCCAAAAATCCCAATTTTACCTTAGTTTGAAATAAGAGGCAAAAAGTACTTGAAATTGTTAATTGAAGCAAAAATTACGAAAAAAAAGGATTCAACCTATCAAATGCAGTTGAAGTCTTGACTTTGGCCTACTATTTGGTAAAGAGGGAGATAAAGTGAACTGCGAAACGAGAATACTCGTAGATAATTAATCGCTTATTTGCTATATTTGGTTATTTCAGTTAACGTCGTTTATTTAACAAAAGTTAGTGTCGTTGAATACACACCGTTTGTCACTTCTGTTTCAGAACGTCCGCTAAGCTCCTTATATTAACGGACATGCCACTATATGTCCTTCATAAAACATCTCAGAGATGCACTGGGCAGCGCTCTTTAACTAGCTTATTAATTAGTGACATTTTCTTAACACTTCTTTTTAATTAAGTCCACTAGATCACACGGAGCACATGTGCAATTGTTACCTGAATATAACAAATAGGTTGAATTTAACAAAAAAACATATACTCCATCACAAACAAGAAAATGGCTTCGACCGACCAAGGTTACCGATCGATTATCGGTCGGTAATAGGGTTTACTGATGATTTTTTGATCGGTGGAGCGTCGGTCGCCTCGAGGATAATCGGTAAGGAGAGCTTTACCGACCGAAACGGTCGGTGCCATATTACACCGATTATCGATCAAATTTTGACGAGTTTTTTTTTGGAGGGAAAAATGACATTACCGACCGAATATCAGTCGTATATACCGACCGATTATTCGGTCAGTAATTCGTTTTGGTCAACAAAGCTATATTCGGTCGATGTCGGTTAGTATTACCGACTAACATTTTTCAATCGGTCGTAGGCAAATTTCTTGTTGTGCGTACTATGTATAATTGTCTATTTTACGTAGTACAGTGCAATTGTACGAATATAATTGACTTTGGCTTGCTATTGGTGAAAGAGGAAGATGAAGTAACTGCGAAGGAGAATACTCAATAAAAAGTCGATTCGAGATAATTATTGCTTATTTGTTGTGATTTGATGATTTCAGTTAACGTCGTTTGTAACAAAAGTTAGTGTCGTGAATGCACGGCGTTTGCCACTTTTGTTTCAAAACGTCTACTAAGCTCCCTATATTTACGGACATGCCACTATATGTCCTTCGACCTTCGTAAATGCATCTCAGAGATGCATTAGCCAAGTGGGTAACACTCGTTTAACTAGCTTAATTAGTGGCATTTTTTAAACACTTCTTTTTTAAGTAATCCACTAGATCGTACGGAGTACATGTACAATTGTACCGAATATATCATGTATGTTGAATTACGTATGTATAATTATCTATTATAAACTTTTATGAGGTTTATATTTGTAATTTTTATAGGTTCAAAGTGCTTATATATAATTTGAAATTTTGTGATCTAAGATATCCATAAAATTATGTACGAAGTCGTAAAATTTGAAATATTTAAATGAAAGAAATGATATACGAAATACTTTTCAATTTTATTTTTATTTAGCATTGAAAATACTTTGTCTTTTTCTTTAATTGAATTTGTTTTCTAGTTTGTTTTGCTTTTGCTTTGTTTAGTCTCACCATTATTGAGAGTTTGTCCCTTTTTTTTATTGAAATTTTGTTTCTCATCTATGGTTGAGAATTTGGATTTCTATGCGTTTAGGGTTTATCGTCTACTTTTTGATCAAAACAGAAAAATGCATCGACAACGAAAATCATTGCTAGCGTCAAGCTTGAAGCGGTGGAATATAAAGTATGCGAAAATTGCAAATTAGTTATGCGTCTGATTGTCAAAGTTATGTTATTTTCTCTAAATTTATGGATGTCATATGACTATTATCAGTAATTTTCAATTATCATCCGTTGATCAATACTCAATTCAGACAGATTAGACTAATCCGGGATTTACAGTGACACGGTGACACCTGAGCTATTGAGATTTAAAGAGATGAAATCCAGGATTCACAGTATGCAGATTAGACTAATCTCCTAAACAAAAAGCATAGCATTTTAAGGCTCTTTTAACTCGATCTCGAGTAAGTTCTCTGTCAATTCCACCCAGGCTAGTGTCAACKGACTCGAACTTTATACATGTACATGGAAGATTTCTACAAACTACAATGCTTCTAAGGACTGAAAAAGAGTAAGGAATGTTAGTGATGACTGATGAGCGATCTTTCAACAAATCTCAAAAATAATAAGCATATCCAATAAAAATATTTCGTGAAAATTGAACTTCAAATAGCTAAAAAATGCTATTCCGTAACTTCCACTTTCCAGTATCAAATTGAAGAGAAAGTCCCCACATAAAGCATTGAGAAGAGATGTCTTCTAATCCTCACAATCCACTCTCTAAAACCCATCCATAAAACTGGATTTTCGAGAAGACCTACCTCTCTCTCTTCCCAACCCAAAACCTATATAAAGTAGATATTTAGTAACCCCCCTAAAGAGAACAATATTACAATCTTCTAAACCCGATCGAGAACAAAAGAACCTGACAGCTCCTCCCTCCCTGTGAGCCCCCTACGAAGGTCTTTCAGCTAAAAAAAAAAGCAAATTTTGAAACAAGAAAAAGCAGCCAAAACCCCCCAGAAAGAATCATCCCAGAGAAAATAAAATTACACCAAAATTAAGCAGCACTTGGAGCAGTCTCCGACTTCTCAGTGTCCATTGGCTCCGCACTTGGTGCCTCACTGTTACCATTGGCACTAGCATCAGCATTGGCTTCCCCGCCTGGAGACTCTGCCTCCCCACCTTGAGGCTGCTGTGGTTGAGGCTCAGGAGTAGCTGGCTTTGGAGGGGCTGGTTTG
The DNA here is from genome assembly GCA_008642245.1 of Bassia scoparia. Classification (NCBI taxonomy): domain Eukaryota; kingdom Viridiplantae; phylum Streptophyta; class Magnoliopsida; order Caryophyllales; family Amaranthaceae; genus Bassia; species Bassia scoparia. The sequence goes on from SNQN01001949.1 coordinate 52,156, forward strand.
GGCTTCGTCATTATCGGCCTACACAACCTGTTATTGAAAAAAGTTTCGTTAAACAAGGCATGCAACTGGGAAAAAGAAACCGTAAACCAAAGATATAGTCTCCTTCAAAAGTAATGGGCACAAAGAGTTAAAATATGAACATACCTGTCAAGCTCCTCAGCTTTCTTAATCACATCCGTTGACCTCAGAGCAGGAGTTGCATATTTAGGAAGTGCATCCTGTTGCTGCTTCTTCTCTCTTACCCATGCTTCAGTTTCCACACAGGCTTTAAGAACCTAGAATTGTCACAGAGCACACACAAGATCCGTGGGTAAGCATCCGAGAGGGCAAAACAATATGCTATGTCAGTAACAGCCAACAAAACATACCTTTTCTTTCTCTGTAATCTCAATGTGGTCAAATTTAGGATCATTTGATGCTGCAGCCTCTTTATAACTATTGATAGCATTAATAAGATGGTTAATATAATTTCCTCGCTCCAACTGATCCTTGTAGCGTTCCTCAATCGGATCACCTTTCTGCATATGACAACAATGTAAGCAAGGCAGAAAGACAAAAACCCTCTTTCCCATAAAAGGGAGGCAATTAATGAAAATTCAAGAAAATACAACTCTTGCCTTCTTCAGCTCTTCAAGCTTTGCAATATAGACACTCTTGGTTTCATCTTCACCATCCTCATACAACCAATCTTCCACCTCTTGAAGTCTAGCAATGAACTCCTCTTTCTCAGAAGGAGTGACAAATTCATAGTATTTGTCATTAAGCTGCACACAAACACATCAAAGCAAACTTTAGACACTCAGAAAGTAACAATAGCATTCACCTTTAACCACAACAACAACAACTTGGACCATGACACATACCTTGTTTCTCATGTCATAGACATAGGCTTCCACAGCATTTTTCCGRTCCTTTGTTTCCTCCATGACACGATCTTGCAGAGCCAATTCATATTCCCTCTCAACTGCTTTCTGCAAATCTTCTTGTGAAAATGCACCGTTAACCAATTCTGATACTGGCACATTAGTTTTCTTTACCTTCTTCTTCACATCAGCCTGTAAGAAAGATAGCACATCATGAAACAGAGGAAAGCAATAGCATCAACCTCAAAAACTACCAAATAACTCGCAGCAAGCTAACTCATGATGTCACCCCCAGCTCACATTCACCCCAGGCATTAAGAATTTAAGATTTTAGAGAGAGAGAGAGAGAGAGGGGGGGGGGTCTTCCTGATGCAAACTGCTTCAAAACTTTAGAAAAGCACGCATGTGCAATTAAACTTACCACTTTAGAAATGAACATGTATTTAAAAGCTATAATGTGATGCAATATCCTTGATATACAAACTCAAGGCATAAACTCAAATTATCGACAGCTTTGCATGCTCTGAAGAGCCAAAATGCACAATGGTGCACAGTGCCACAATTTAGACAGTTAAACTTCACGAGCAATACCATGCAACCCAAAGTAGCTTAACTGTTTATCGTGTTTCACAACTTTGATTATGCTGCTATAAAACTTGTGAGTTGTGTGACATTACTGAGTGTAATTTGTGTGACATTACTGAGTGTAATTTGTGTGACATTACTGAGTGTAACTATCTGACTTGTTGGGGAGGGGGAGTAACTATCTGAAAGTGCCTACTTGTACAGCAAGACAATGTAGAAAAATCTGGCTCCACAACAGCATAGACAAATGAAGGGGAACAGGCATAGCCTACAAACCTTGGAGTCAGTATCCATCTGCATCGACTTCTCATCAGCAGCAGAGGTTGAATTTTCCCCTGATTCAGGGGCACCATTCTCTGTAGCTGGAGTTTCCCCAGCACCCTTAGCATCTTGCATATTTACATCGGCTTCACCAGTGGGAGTCTCACTAGGAACATCATCCGTCTCCATCTTAGTGGCTTCCTTTGGAGTCTCTTTCAYGACARGAACCTCAACTTCATCCTCCTCTAAGAGCTAACATTACGAAAAGGGTAAAGAGTTCAATAAGCAATCTAAACATTAACAAAAATCACCTTCAAAGCTACTTTTAAGCAGCAGACTCACCGTTGCTGAATCAATAGACACCATTCCATGCAGATTTAATCGCACCCTGACCTTAAGTTTGGAACAACCCTTGCTTGACTGAAAAGGACCAATCTGTCCATTGCAAACATAAAGAAGACAGCCAAATTAATAATAGCAATGGAACCAAGATAGCTGCTTGCATGTCACAATAGAAATATGTGGATAGTAAAGGACACATAATTTAAAGTATCACTGACCGTGTAGGTACTGATCTTTGCTGGAGCCTGCAACTCACTGACATCAGCATATTGCAGATCRACGGCAAATGTACCTGGCCGAACAATTGTCACAGCCTTCAAAGAAGGAATAGGACTCCCTTTGGGAATCACAATTATATTTTGCTGCCCCTCCACAGCTTCATTCTGCCCATCAGCAGCAACTCCTTTCCAAGACAATGAGATAGGAAAGGGGAAACTTTCATGAACCTGCATCAAAATAAAATTCAACATTAGATAAGAGATATCAAATCAAACCTGCATGAAGACCAACGCTTATACCCTCAACTGGAAATATGAGCATGAGTTGCTGACCAAACACATCATGATAAACAAAACTAAGACATAACACGCACTCACCTGAAACTCTTTAACTTTAAACGTAGGGCTGAGAATTGCACACTGTAAAGCACAACCCTTTGACACACACTCACTGGCATTCATTGTGCGGCGAGGATCCTTCCCAAAGAATTCAGTCACTATCTTTAAAATAGCAGGAATCCTGGAAGCTGAACCAACCAACTCAACAGCATGAATATCTTCAACAGTAAGACCTGCCTCAGCAAGAGCCTTTTCCAAAGGCTTCTTCACACGTTCCAATATCGGCACGCTAAGTTGCTCAAACTCGTCCCTTTTGATGAACCCTCTAACATCCTTCTCCTCCATAAGGCATTCTATGTTCAAAGGTGCTTCTGGATTAGCACTGAGAACCTTCTTCAGTTTCTCACAGGCCGCTCTAAGCCTGAGGCAAGCTCTTGCATTCTGATACACATCAATTTTATACTCTTCCTTGAACTTAGCAGCAAAATGCTGGAAAAGAGCCTCATCAAAGTCACGTCCACCCAAGTTACGGTCAAATGCATGAGCCAATACTTTGAGGTGCGCTTTCTTAAAAGCGGCAATGCACACTTGCAAGCTTGAATGTCCAACATCTACAAATACAACGTTAATAGGGTCATTCTCAGGTAAATCAGTCTTGTAAATCCCATAAGCCAAAGCAGTTGCCGTGGTTTCATGAATCAATCGCAAAGGATTCATTCCAGCAATTGTGGCTGCATCTTTTACAGCTCTTCTTTGAAGATCAGTGAAGTAAACTGGAATACCAATACAGCAATCCACAACTGCAGCATTCAAGTTCTTTTCTGCTATGCTTTTCAAATTTGAAAAGAGCATACCCAACACCTGAGTCGGAGTAAATGCCTTAGTTTCTCCAAGGTATCTCACATGGACCAATGGAAAACCATCAGGCCCTTCAGTCACTGAAAATGGCATGGATTTGAGATCCCTCTGCAACTCGGGATCAGAAAATTGACGGCCTATTAGCCTCTTAATCTGTGAAATAGTGCTTTTTGGGTTCATCATTGCTGATGCAGCTCCAGCAGTCCCAATGAACCGTTGCTTCTCACCAAAGCAAACAATTGCAGGAGTCTCCCGCTTTGATTCATCATTGAGAACCACATCAATTCCCCTTTGTCTAGCGACAGCAACGACGCAACTCTCATTGCCAAAATCAAACCCAACCACGCTCATCTTTCTAGGAACTCGCAGTTAATCTGTTAATAACAAAACAAAGACACGGGCAATTTGCTTAATTAAGACCAAAACCTCCACTTGCACAGTAATCCAAATTTAAATCATGTCACAGTTTAATTTCTATTTATGGCAGCCTAAGGTAACAACAACGCAACAAACAAAATTAACTTCCAAATGACCGTATTCAATTCAACAGGCAACACAAATAAGAAAAATCCTATAATATAGGATTTGCAATTCATTTGCCCTAGTCATTAGACCATATCATATACAAAATCTGAATCGAAATTCAAAAGTGAAGCATCAGACTACAACTAAGCAACCTAATTATCATATCTCACGACAAATTAACCACTCAAAACAACAAAACTGAATCACATTGCGCAATACAAATCAAACCTCAGCAGAACAATAACCTAACACACGCAACACTCGATCTTTCACCTAAACAACACTACCTCAAATATCAATCTCACGGCACAACAGATTAAACACCACATGCAAAATCAGTTCACAAAAATACACACAAAATTCATCGTAAATCAAACCTCAACTGAAACCAAAACGAAAACAGATCTAACAAATCAACAATAAAAATCAAATTCACAAATCTGAATCCAACCAAAAAAAAAAAAAGGCTAGGGTTTATCGATCGAACAAACCTGAAACGAATCAAGATCTAACTCGCGAAGAATGAAGAGTGACGAAGACGATCGAACGGCGGAGAAGAGGAGAGAGAAAGAGAGAGAAATAAAGGCAAACGTCGTGGTTGTAGTTAAAGAGAGAGGGTATTCTGGAAAACTCNTTTGTATTAGTTCTTCGAGCTAAGCATACTTTCACAGCCTATCTTTTCCACCTTTAGGATTTTAGGACCAATCATCAAAATCTACAGCATAACTAGCAAATAACTTACAAATGATCTAAGTATCTAACACATTAACATCGACAATCGATTCAGCATAATCTCCAATTCCATGTCTCATGCACCAATATCCGCATTACATGATTATATGATATATCCATAAAGTTACTACACCAAATTTCACCAATGATATTACTCAATTAAGCACACACCTCAATTTATCTATCTATTACTATATTTAATAACAGGGTTTTTACGTACATTGTTGACACCCGGCACTTCCATACTATTTTCATTTAATTTTTWWAAAAAAATACCTAAAATTCCATTTATTCAATGAACAAAAAAGGTGCTTGGAAACCTTTACATAGTGATTTACAATAGCAGTTAATATTTCCATCCAAAAATAAAATAAGTTGATACTTATCTAAAACCGGGTATGTTCTTCGCTTCCGCTTTCCTTTGTATTTCACACTTAGAATCACAGTGTYTTTGTAGCAATAMTGTTACTTGATTTCAATGTGTGTTATGTTTTGTTGTAATTTAATTATTATATTTCATTGTTGGTCTTCAAATTCAGCCCCAAAAGTGCCCCAAAAATATACAAACAACWATATAAATCCTCCCAAACAATAGAAATTGAAACAAAACTCATAAATAATTCCAACAAAACTCTAGCAAAATAATTGAAACAAAAACTCATAAATAATTCCAACAAAATTCACACAAAACTCTAGCAAAATATTTGAAACAAAAAAAAAACTGAAAATTGGAACAAAATTATAAATAGATAAAGAATTCAACACAAAATTGGGGGAAGAAGAGGAGATAGAAGAAGAATACCTTAAAAAAAACCGAAACCCTAACAATGATACAGTATTAAGATCGAGCAACCACACAACAACAGTAGCAACGCAACAATAGCAGCAGCGCAACGCAACACCAGAGAGATCAGACACAGAGACGCCGTCCGTCGAGTGGGGCCACCCCTATAAGGAGAGGAGAGAGAAAGGGGTTTGGATCTGTCACTTCCTTGAGTAGTGAAATATTTTGGACCCAATACTTAAACGAGGCAACAAGAATTTCTAATGCAATCTAGTAATCTAGTGGCAAAAGCASTAATTTACACTATTGCTCCTTTTAGAAGCTCACGTGTTCAACAATTAATATTTTAAATTAATGTTAAACTTACGAAAATTTGAGCAATAACAGGTTCATTTCCACGATGAACCCAAAAACACTTATGTCATGCCATTTTTGTAATTTAGTCTACTTTATTTAAGTAATCACATGTAAGTGAGTGAACAAAACATGATAAATAAAACTCAAGAACTACCAGAATAGCATGAGATAAGTGCATATTGGTTCATCACGGAGATGAACTAATAATAATTTCTCGGAAAATTTGTCCATAAATAAATTAAATGCCATGAAAATCTAACTTTTTGTGAAATGTCAGGATTCCAAGAAATTATCCATAAATGTTATTAAAGAGGTGATTGTTTGTTGACCACTGTCAAATATCGTTGACCCAACCTTTTTCGGCCAAAATAACAATGTGCCGATCATGTGGCTCTTTTTTTGCTAATTGCATGCTTCCTTTCCTATTTGCACTCCATTTAACACTCCTCTCCATATTTCCCAATCATTCTACAATTTCCTCACTCACTGTCATCTTCATCTTGCTCGACCAATTTCATCCCCTTGAATCAAATGAGAATCAAGAGCAAGGATAAGGGGTAATTTTCGTGACCCAAACAAACCGAAATGAGGCCCCAATTGAACCCAGAAAAACGCTCAAAAACCTAGCAAAATCGTTCCTAAAATGAGAGCAAGGAAACCCMGCACAGAAGCCATAAGCTCGAGCCTCCAAAGACCTCCAATTTTCCCAAAAAAATCGAGCATAAAGACCTYAAATTTTCGAGCAAAAATACTCCCAAAACACACAGAAATTTCGAACCAAGTAAACCTCAATTTTACGACCAAGAAATTCCTAAAATTCCTCATAATCTCGAACCAAATTACCCAGTAAAAACCCCCCCAAAAAAATTTTTTTTTTCGAGCCAATTAACCATAAAAATTGCACAAAGAACCCAAAAAAACCTAGATTTTTCGAGCTAAAAATAGCCCAAAAATCCTAAATTTCGTGAGAAACCACAATTTCTTTTCTTATTGCAATACTCAAATCAACGATTTAGCGTCTAAACAAAGTAATATATCAAATTTCGGAGGAACGATACAAATAAGTTGAATTAGAACTATCACATCATACATAATGACATACATACTACAAAATAACTGAAAAGGAGAATTTATTTGTGATTATAAAAAAAAATTAAAAAAAACTAATTTGTAATAAGTAGGAATGCACCATTCTTAGTGAGTATATGTTTAATCATCAAATTGAGAAAAAAATGTGCAAAATACGAAAATAAAAATGAAATGCATGAAAAGTATTGGTTCAACAACAGTTAAAAAAACGCCAAAGAAAGAATTGTTGTAGTTCAACAAATTACATGAAGGTCCAAAAATCCCAATTTTACCTTAGTTTGAAATAAGAGGCAAAAAGACTTGAAATTGTTAATTGAAGCAAAATACGAAAAAAAAGGTTCAACCTATCAAATGCAGTTGAAGTCTTGACTTTGTGCCTACTATTGGTGAAGAGGGGAGATAAAGTGAACTGCGAAACGAGAATACTCGTAGATAATTAATCGCTTATTTGCTATATTTGGTTATTTCAGTTTAACGTCGTTTATTAAAAAAAGTTAGTGCGTGAATACACACCGTTTGTCACTTCTCTGTTTCAGAACGTCCGCTAAGCTCCTTATATTAACGGACATGCCACTATATGTCCTTCTAAAAACATCTCAGAGATGCACTGGGCAGCGCTCGTGTTAACTAGCTTATTAATTAGTGACATTTTTCTTAACACTTCTTTTTAATTAATCCACTAGATCACACGGAGCACATGGTGCAATTGTTACCGAATATAACAAATAGGTTGAATTTAACAAAAAAACATATACTCCATTCACAACAAGAAAAATGGCTTCGACCGACAAGGTTACCGATCGATTATCGGTCGGTATAGGGTTTACTGATGATTTTTGATCGGTGGAGCTCGGTCGCCTCGAGGATAATCGGTAAAGGAGAGCTTTACCGACCGGAATCGTCGGTGCCATATTACCGACCGATTATCGATCAAATTTGACGAGTTTTTTTTTTGGAGGGAAAAATGACATTACGACCGAATATTCAGTCGGTAATACCGACCGATTATTCGGTCAGTAATTCGTTTTGGTCAACAAAGCTATATTCGGTCGATGTCGGTTAGTATTACCGACTAACATTTTTTCAATCGGTCGTAGGCAAATTTCTTGTTGTGCGTACTATGTATAATTGTCTATTTTACGTAGTAATGTGCAATTGTACCGAATATAATTGACTTTGGCTTTGCTATTGGTGAAAGAGGAAGATGAAGTAAACTGCGAGAGGAGAATACTCAATAAAAAGTCGATTCGTAGATAATTAATTGCTTATTTGTTGTGATTTGATGATTTCAGTTAACGTCGTTTGTTAACAAAAGTTAGTGTCGTGAATGCCAGGGCGTTTGCCACTTTTGTTTCAAACGTCTACTAAGCTCCCTATATTTAACGGACATGCCACTATATGTCCTTTGACTTCGTAAATGCATCTCAGAGATGCATTAAGCCAAGTGGGTAACACTCGTTTAACTAGCTTAATTAGTGGCATTTTTTAAAACTTCTTTTTTAAGTAATCCACTAGATCGTACGGAGTCATGTACAATTGTACCGAATATATCATGTATGTTGAATTACGTATGTATAATTATCTATTATAAACTTTTATGAGGTTTATATTTGTAATTTTTATAGGTCAAAGTGCTTAATATATATTTGAAATTTTGTGATCTAAGATATCCATAAAATTATGTACGAAGTCGTAAAATTTGAAATATTTAAATGAAAGAAATGATATCGAATATTTTCAATTTTATTTTTATTTAGCATTGAAAATACTTTGTCTTTTTCTTTAATTTGAATTTGTTTTCTAGTTTGTTTTGCTTTTGCTTTGTTTAGTCTCACCATTATGAGAGTTGTCCTTTTTTTATTGAAATTTTGTTTCTCATCTATGGTTTGAGAATTTGGATTTCTATGCGTTTAGGGTTTATCGTCTACTTTTTGATCAAAACAGAAAAAATGCATCGCAACGAAAATCATTGCTAGCGTCAAGCTTGAAGCGGTGGAATATAAAGTATGCGAAAATTGCAAATTAGTTATGGTCTGATTGTCAAAGTTATGTTATTTTCTCTTAAATTTATGGATGTCAATGACTATTATCAGTAATTTTCAATTATCATCCGTTGATCAATACTCAATTCAGACAGATTAGACTAATCCGGGATTTACAGTGACACGGTGACACCTGAGCTATTGAGATTTAAAGAGATGAAATCAGGATTCACAGTATGCAGATTAGACTAATCTCCTAAACAAAAAGCATAGCATTTTAAGGCTCTTTTAACTCGATCTCGAGTAAGTTCTCTGTCAATTCCACAGGCTAGTGTCACCGGACTCGAACTTTATACATGTACATGGAAGATTTACAAACTACAATGCTTCTAAGGACTGAAAAGAGAAGGAATGTTAGTGATGATGTGGTGTTGGTGATCTTTCAACAAATCTCAAAATAATAAGCATATCCAATAAAAATTTTCCGTAACTTCCACTTTCCAGTATCAAATTGAAGAGAAAGTCCCCACATAAAGCATTGAGAGAGGATGTCTTCTAATCTCACAATCCACTCTCTAAACCGCATCCATAAAAACTGGATTTTCGAGAAGACCTACCTCTCTCTTCCAACCCAAAACTATATAAAGTAGATATTAGTAACCCCCCTAAAGAGAACAATATTACAATCTTCTAAACCCGATCGAGAACAAAAGAACCTGACAGCTCCTCCCTCCCTGTGAGCCCCTACGAAGGTCTTTCAGCTAAAAAAAAAGACAAATTTTGAAACAAAGAAAAGCAGCCAAAACCCCCAGAAAGAATCATCCCAGAGAAATAAAATTACACCAAAATTAAGCAGCACTTGGAGCAGTCTCCCGACTTCTCAGTGTCCATTGGCTCCGCACTTGGTGCCTCACTGTTACCATTGGCACTAGCATCAGCATTGGCTTCCGCCTGGAGACTCTGCCTCCCCACCTTGAGGCTGCTGTGGTTGAGGCTCAGGAGTAGCTGGCTTTGGAGGGGCGGTTTGGGCTTCGTCATTATCGGCCTACACAACCTGTTATTGAAAAAAGTTTCGTTAACAAGGCATGCAACTGGGAAAAAGAACCGTAAACCAAGATATAGTCTCCTTCAAAAAGTAATGGGCACAAAGAGTTAAAATATGAACATACCTGTCAGCTCCTCAGCTTTCTTAATCACATCCGTTGACCTCAGAGCAGGAGTTGCATATTTAGGAAGTGCATCCTGTTGCTGCTTCTTCTCTCTTACCATGCTTCAGTTTCCACAGCAGCTTTAAGAACTGAATTGTCACAGAGCACACACAGATCGTGGTAGCACCGAGAGGGCAAAAATATGCTATGTCAGTACAGCCAACAAACATACCTTTTCTTTCTCTGTAATCTCATGTGGTCAAATTTAGGATCATTTGATGCTGCAGCCTCTTTATAATCTATTGATAGCATTAATAAGATGGTTAATATAATTTCCTCGCTCCACTGATCCTTGTAGCGTTCCTCAATCGGATCACCTTCTGCATATGACCAAAAATGTAAGCAAGGCAGAAGACACAAAAACCTCTTTCCCATAAAGGGAGCAATTAATGAAAATTCAAGAAAATACAACTCTGCCTTCTTCAGCTCTTCAAGCTTTGCAATATAGACACTCTTGGTTTCATCTTCACCATCCTCATACAACCAATCTTCCACCTCTTGAAGTCTAGCAATGAACTCCTCTTTCTCAGAAGGAGTGACAATTCATAGTATTTGTCATTAGCTGCACCAACACATCAAGCAAACTTTAGACACTCAGAAAGTAAATAGCATTCACCTTTAACACACAACAACAACTTGGACCATGACACATACCTGTTTTCTCATGTCATAGACATAGGCTTCCACAGCATTTTTCCGGTCCTTTGTTTCCTCCATGACACGATCTTGCAGAGCCAATTCATATCCCTCTCAACTGCTTCTGCAAATCTTCTTGTGAAAATGCACCGTTAACCAATTCTGATACTGGAACATTAGTTTCTTTACCTTCTTCTTCACATCAGCCTGTAAGAAAGATAGCACAATCATGAAACAGAGGAAGCAATAGCATCACCATCAAAAATTACAATAACTCGCAGAGCTAACTCATGATGTCACCCCCAGCTCACATTCACCCCAGGCATTAAGATTTAAGATTTTAGAGAGAGAGAGAGAGAGAGGGGGGGGGGTCTTCCTGATGCAAACTGCTTCAAAACTTTAGAAAAAGCACGCATGTGCAATTAAACTTACCACTTTAGAAATGAACATGTATTAAAAGCTATAATGTGATGCAATATCCTTGATATACAAACTCAAGGCATAAACTCAAATTATCGACAGCTTTGCATGCTCTGAAGAGCCAAAATGCACAATGGTGCACAGTGCCACAATTTAGACAGTTAACTTCACGAGCAATACCATGCAACCAAAGTAGCTTAACTGTTTATCGTGTTTCACAACTTTGATTATGCTGCTATAAAAACTTGTGAGTTGTGTGACTTACTGAGTGTAATTTGTGTGAATTACTGAGTGTAATTTGTGTGACATTACTGAGTGTAACTATCTGACTTGTTGGGAGGGGGAGTAACTATCTGAAAGTGCCAACTTGTACAGCAAGACAATGTAGAAAAATCTGGCTCCACAACAGCAATAGACAAATGAAGGGAACAGGCATAGCCTACAAACCTTGGAGTCAGTATCCATCTGCATCGACTTCTTCATCAGCAGCAGAGGTTGAATTTTCCCCTGATTCAGGGGCACACCTTCTCTGTAGCTGAGTTTCCCCAGCACCCTTAGCATCTTGCATATTTACATCGGCTTCACCAGTGGGAGTCTCACTAGGAAAATCATCCGTCTCCATCTTAGTGGTTCCTTTGGAGTCTCTTTCATGAAACAGGACCTCAACTTCATCCTCCTCTAAGAGCTAACATTACGAAAAGGGTAAAGAGTTAATAAGCAATCTAAACATTAACAAAATCACCTTCAAAGCTACTTTTAAGCAGCAGACTACCGTTGCTGATCAATAGACACCATTCCATGCAGATTTAATCGCACCCTGACCTTAAGTTTGGAACAACCCTTGCTTGACTGAAAGGACAATCTGTCCATTGCAAACATAAAGAAGAAGCCAATTATAATGCAATGGACCAGATAGCTGCTTGCATGTCACAATAGAAATATGTGGATAGTAAAGGACACATAATTTAAAGTATCACTGACGTGTAGGTACTGATCTTTGCTGGGAGCCTGCAACTCACTGACATCAGCATATTGCAGATCGACGGCAAATGTACCTGGCCGAACAATTGTCACAGCCTTCAAAGAAGGAATAGGACTCCTTTGGGAATCACAATTATATTTTGCTGCCCCTCACAGCTTAATTCTGCCCATCAGCAGCAACTCCTTTCCAAGACAATGAGATAGGAAAGGGGAACTTTCATGAACCTGCATCAAAATAAAATTCACCATTAGATAAGGATATAAATCAAACCTGCATGAAGACCAACGCTTATACCCTCAACTGGAAATATGAGCATGAGTTGCTGACCAAACACATGATAAACAAAACTAAGACATAAACACGCACCACCTGAAACTCTTTAACTTTAACGTAGGCTGAAATTGCACACTGTAAACGCACAACCTTTGACACACACTCACTGGCATTCATTGTGCGGCGAGGATCCTTCCCAAAGAATTCAGTCACTATCTTTAAAATAGCAGGAATCCTGGAAGCTGAACACCAACTCAACAGCATGAATATCTTCAACAGTAAGACTGCCTCAGCAAGAGCCTTTTCCAAAGGCTTCTTCACACGTTCAAATATCGGCACGCTAAGTTGCTCAAACTCGTCCTTTTGATGAACCTCTAACATCCTTCTCCTCATAAGGCATTCTATGTTCAAAGGTGCTTCTGGATTAGCACTGAGAACCTTCTTCAGTTTCTCACAGGCCGCTCTAAGCCTGAGGCAAGCTCTTGCATTCTGATACACATCATTTTTATACTCTTCCTTGAACTTAGCAGCAAAATGCTGGAAAGAGCCTCATCAAAGTCACGTCCACCCAAGTTACGGTCAAATGCATGAGCCAATACTTTGAGGTGCGCTTTCTTAAAAGCGGCAATGCAACTTGCAAGCTTGAATGTCAACAATCTACAAATACAACGTTAATAGGGTCATTCTCAGGTAAATCAGTCTTGTAATCCATAAGCCAAAGCAGTTGCCGTGGTTTCATGAATCATCGCAAAGGATTCATTCCAGCAATTGTGGCTGCATCTTTTACAGCTCTTCTTTGAAGATCAGTGAAGTAAACTGGAATACCAATACAGCAATCACAACTGCAGCATTCAAGTTCTTTTCTGCTATGCTTTTTCAAATTTGAAAAAGAGCATACCACCAACACCTGAGTCGGAGTAATGCCTGTAGTTTCTCCAGGTATCTCACATGGACCAATGGAAAACCATCAGGCCTTCAGTCATGAAATGGCATGGATTTGAGATCCCTCTGCAACTCGGGATCAGAAAATTGACGGCCTATTAGCCTCTTAATCTGTGAAATAGTGCTTTTTGGGTTCATCATTGCTGATGCAGCTCCAGCAGTCCAATGAACCGTTGCTTCTCACCAAAGCAAACAATTGCAGGAGTCTCCGCTTTGATTCATCATTGAGAACCACATCAATTCCCCTTTGTCTAGCGACAGCAACGACGCAACTCTCATTGCCAAAATCAAACCCAACCACGCTCATCTTTCTAGGAACTCGCAGTTAATCTGTTAATAACAAAACAAGACACGGCCAATTTGCTTAATTAAGACCAAACCTCACTTGCACAGTAATCAAATTTAAAATCATGTCACAGTTTAATTTCTATTTATGGCAGCCTAAGGTAAAACAACGCAACAAACAAAATTAACTTCCAATGACCGTATTCAATTCAACAGGCAACACAAATAAGAAAATCCTATATAATAGGATTGCAATTCATTTGCCCTAGTCATTAGACCATATTCATATACAAAATCTGAATCGAATTCAAAAGTGAAGCATCAGACTACACTAAGCAACCTAATTATCATATCTCACGACAAATTAACCACAAAACAACAAAACTGAATCACATTCGCAATACAAATCAAACCTCAGCAGAACAATAACCTAACACACGCAACACTCGATCTTTCACCTAAAAACAACACTACCTCAAATATCAATCTCACGGCACAACAGATTAACACCACATGCAAAATCAGTTCACAAAAATACACACAAATTCATCGTAAATCAAACCTCAACTGAAACCAACGAAAACAGATCTAACAATCAACAATAAAATCAATTCACAATCTGAATCCAACCAAAAAAAAAAGGCTAGGGTTTATCGCGAACAAACCTGAAACGAATCAAGATCTAACTCGCGAAGAATGAGAGTGACGAAGACGATCGAACGCGGAGAAGAGGAGAGAGAAAGAGAGAGAATAAGGCAAACGTCGTGGTTGTAGTTAAAGAGAGAGGGTATTCTGGAACTCTTAAATATAGTAACGAGAGAATGAGGTGAGATGGTGCTGCTATTTTTGCGAAAGCAGAGGAGAGAGAAAAGTGGGAAGATTTTTGAGGGGTTAAATAGTGAAACGGGAGTGCGGTCAGGGGGGGGTTTGTGCAAATTAAATTATTTTTTGGGGGTTTTTTAAAAAAAATGGAAGGTTGACGGCTTACTCCTAGAGATCTCTAGAGTTGAGATGGGTTCTAGAACATCTACTTGAGTTTAATTTTTGAATGGGAAGGAAGGGTTTTGTTTATTGGTTTGGTCTTGCGTCACTGTTTTTGGGTGCGTGATGTGTCATTTTCTTTTTCCTTTTTTTCTTTTATTTATTTATGGACTGTGGAGAACATGTGGGGAGGGTTGGTCCAATTGGGCTAATAATCTGTTGGAATATTATTATTTTTATTTTTTTTTGGAAAATACATAAATTGATTTAGGTCTTGTTCGATGTCGTTCTTTTTTTCTTCTTGAAATTCTTTGTGAATTATATATGGTGATCGACCGGTTAAGTATTGATCAATCAATGTCATATATCGGTTATTTTTCAAAACGGATTGATTTTTTTTATTCATGATCTAATATTTTCAGTTGAGATTCCTCCTATGGCGAAAAATTCTGAACTTACGAATGAAGAGACTGATCTTTTTCGGAGATCGGAGAAAAAAGCGAAAAGATGTGAAGATGAGAATGACACTATAGATGAGCAAATCTTGGTTGAAGATGTCCTGTGGTTGAAGTGCAGGGTGGAGTTGCGGATGAAAACCCTAATAATTTTCCTAAACCCTAAATATTTTCTAAACCCTAATAATTTTCCTGAACCCTAATTTTCATGAAATTCTCAAGTTTCTGGATTGCGGGTCGTGGTTGTTGCTGCAAGTCGTTGGGTGGTATGGTGCATGGTGGATGCATATTGTGGGATGGGTTGGAGTATGTGTTGTTGGTGGTGGTGATGGTGGAGGTATAAAGAAGAAGTGAGGGAGAAATTAAATGATGGAGCTAAAGGAATGAATGGAGGAAAGGGAAAAGATTGTGAATTAAATGAAGTTAATTAATAAGTTAACGAGGGTATTGAGCTATTTTAATAATTTCCCATGTTTTTTAGGTAAAAGATCAAGTGGGTCCCACTTAACGGTTTAGGTTAACAGTCGTTGACTTTTGGGATGATTTGGAAACATTTGATAAATCATGGGGTTGAATAAAATAAATCACGAGAGTTATTTTTTAAAACTGTAGTGATTAGAATATCTAAAAAGGTTTTTTCCCTGCTTGCATAAAACAAGATTAAAATGATACGAACTATTTTAAACCCTGACGGTCATCCGCCAAAAAAAGTTTTTGGCCTGTCATGGATGAAAAATTCTATGGTAAGCCCAAATCTCCATATTGTTTATTGATTAGGTATTTTTATAGTATATTTGAGTCAAGTCTCTCGTTTGGGGAGTTACCAGTCCCTTTTAGAGGTTTTATTTGTCATGCTTCTAGGGCAGTTTTGTGGTATTGGTTTTGTTTTAAAATTTGGAGAGGGGGAGATCATGATGGTTCAAGAAGAGATAAATATGGTACAAATTCTCTATTCATGGCAACTATAACACGATTTGTAAAATCTATGCACGTAAAGATGCACAGACTTCGAAGTTAAAGAGGAATTTTATCATTGATTTCATCCTTCAGAATTGCGATCGAGTATGATTTTATTTACTTGTATTAAATATGAATTTTGTTTTCGTATTTTAGTTTTCTTGATTCATGTATACATAGCCAGTGTAAATGCCGTATGACTTATTATGAATGAAATTCATCCTTCTTGTAAAAAAAAAAAAACAGTATACGCATAAAATAATTTACTCAAAATTAGAGATGTAATATCCACCCGGCATCTTCTCCATATGTATTATTCAGCGGATGGAAAACTCATTTTATATGAAAGAAAAACGGGTGACGGAGAAACATGTGGATTATTATAGGTCAGATTCGTGTGTGAGTTTTTTCCGTCCGTCGTGTGCCCGTTAATCAATCCATCACCCGTTTATAATGAAAAACCATATACAGAGTATTATTTTTTGCCTTTTTAATTTTAGAATTGTCATTAACTCACTACTTTGAGGTGTGTATAGATTGATTATGTGTTGTTCAATTATCAATTTGATAGTATTTTTGTTTTATCAATATTATATTGGAATGTTTTTTTTTAATTAATTAGTATTACATTGTAGGCTTAGGTCTTGTTTATACTTATATTGGGAATTTAATTTTTTGTTTCATTTCTTTTTTAACTATTTTATTGAATGTATTTCACATGACATTCATCACCCATCTATTCATTCGTGAAAAAAATGGATGGATGAATCAGGTGGAGATGTATCAATTGACGGATGGAACAGGTGAAAACATATGGATGCGGGTTACAGATGCGAGTGATGCTCTACTAGGCCCGAATTTGATCCATTTTCCATCTATCACTACTCAAAAATAAACTAACAAATAAGTAACACTAATTAATCAACAAAAAAAGTTTTTTTTAGTATTCTCTCTTTCTAAAATATGGAGGTAAGCCCAATTCTTCTTTCCACTTCTTCATTTTTGACATGTGGATTATTATAGGTCAGATTCGTGTGTGAGTTTTTTCCGTCCGTCGTGTGCCGTTAATCAAATCCATCACCCGTTTATAATGAAAACCCATATACAGAGTATTATTTTTTGCTTTTTAATTTTAGATTGTCATTAACTCACTACTTTGAGGTGTGTATAGATTGATTATTGTGTTGTTCAATTATCATTTGATAGTATTTTTGTTTTATCAATATTATATTGGAATGTTTTTTTTAATTAATTAGTATTACATTGTAGGCTTTAGGTCTATGTATAACTTATATTGGGAATTTAATTTTTTGTTTCATTTCTTTTTTAACTATTTTATTGAATGTATTTTCACATGACATTCATCCACCCATCTATTCTTCGTGAAAAAATGGATGGATGGAATCAGGTGGAGATGTAATCAATTGACGGATGGAACAGGTGAACACATATGGATGCGGGTTACAGATGCGAGTGATGCTCTACTAGGCCCGAATTTGATCCATTTTCCATCTATCACTACTCAAAAATAAACTAACAAAATAAGTAACATAATTAATCAACAAAAAAAAGTTTTTTTTAGTATTCTCCTTTCTAAAATATGGAGGTAAGCCCCAATTCTTCTTTTCCACTTCTTCATTTTTGTTTGTTTTTTTTTTGTTCATGATATTCATCTTTTTTATCTTTTATGAGAGTTTTATCACAAGTTTTGGATTTCCAGTCTCTTTATTAGAATTTTATCCCCAATTTTCAAGTTTATTGTTATCACCTTTTATGAGAGTTTGGAGTGTAGTAGTGTTCTTACTTCCCTTGTGGAATATAAGATTATATAGGTTGATGAATGAAGATTTGAAATTTCACGATCTAAAAAAATATTTTAGAAATCACAGAAGTGTGTTCTCCCAAATAATTACGCATACAGAGATGTTATGCCGAATCAGAGAACTCATAGATTGCATTATTGTTTCAAATGAAAATTTTTACTAAGGTATTTTAAATCCAATTTGGGTTGAAATTCATTTGAAGGTGTTTGTATTCTTATTTAATTTTTTTTGTTTTTTTTCCGACGATTATAGTATCTTTTGATATTTCTTATAATGAAATCTTTATTTTCCACGTAAAAAAAACAAAGTTTACAATTATTATTCAAAATTTATGATGGCAAAACATTACTAACATTTTTATTTGAAATCAATAGATATATAATAAAGTGAAATATGACATTTATTTTTACTCATATATAATATTGTTCGTTACTCAATCACAAAAATGTAAAATAAAAAATGATAATTTTTTTTATTATAAGAGTATCAAAAGTTTATAAAATTAGAATTGACCGACGCACATGGCTAGTAGTGACATTCATTTTACTTTTTTTTTTTTACGAGACTACCATCCATTATCTTTTTAATGTT
>SNQN01001950.1:0-18630 GCA_008642245.1 Bassia scoparia
TTGTTGTGGGCAGATGCATTTGGCCTTGCTTGTGGGGCACGGTATCCGTTGCCGTCACTATGGCCTTTGTGCGCTCATGTAGGCTTCCTCACGTGTGCTTGTCTAGGCACTATGCTTGCCTCACTATAGCCTTGTGTTGGAGCACGATGCTTTCCCTCCCGCCATATGGCACGATCAGTTGGGACAATAAGTCCCTCCCTCGCGCCATACGTGGCGCGGATTCATCCGGGTCTTTTGATAGTAATTCTGAGCGTGGGCAGCCGCAAGACACGAGAACGGGGATAATCGGAAATTTTTCCTGGTGACACCGCTCACCGCGGAAGTCCGCTACCCCCGCCATCATGTCTTGGGCATGAAATTGGGGGTGAGTCCTGCCTTATCCTCATACACACCCCCCTCCTTCCTCGCTGTGGTCTGGGGTTGCCCATGGTGTAAGTGCTGCTGAGCATTATCACCTCCCGTATAAAGAGTTAAATTAATGAATGCTTCTTCTCCTAGTAGACTCTCAAATTGGAGTTAAGCATACGCAAAATTTGGATTTTGAAGTTTTCGATAAAAAATCCGAAAAATACATATTAAATCCGAAAAAATCAGGGAGCACACTTAATTGAGGATTATTTTTTTGCAGAAATTCTTCACGGGGTCCTCGTTTTTTCCGTAAAAAAGCCAAGAAACACGTGAATTTTTTGGAAGTTTGGCTAAAAAATATCCGGGAAAAATGATGTAATTATAATCCGAAAAATTTGAACGGGAGAACAATTTGAATTATTTTTTCCGAAATTTCCGGGGGTCCCGTTTTTTCCCGTAAAAATGCTCGAAGTCGTGAAGTTTTTTGAAATTTGTCTAACATGAAATAGTTTTAAATTTCCGCAATAAAATAAGTGGAGTACACTTTGACTTTATTTTTCCGAAGATTTTGTTCCATCATGGGGGTCCCGTTGTTTCCCGTAACAAATAGCTCGGAAACGTGAGATTTTGCCAAATTAAGCCCGAAAAAATTTGGCAATCCTTTCCGAAATGTTCGGAGACCATCATTCCTTTATGATTTATAATCCACAGCTTTCGGCCAAAAAAACAGTTTCGGTGACCCAGCTCAAATATGTCCAGATTTTCCGTCAAAACATTCTAAGTCTTCGAGAAATGGCTATCCAACAGTTTTCAAACCAAATTCTAGAGCGTGCTAAGCCTCCTAACGACTGTTTGCGACGTTTTCTTGATTTTTCTTTGACAGACTCTCAAAGTCCGCGTAGAGCCTTCAATTGGACCCCAATCAATTTGGAACCATATTTATCATACGAACCTATCGTCAGAATTGGCATTTTTTTTCGAAAGTGTCAGGAGACCTCATTTCGATGATGGTATAATCCACGCTTTTCGCCAATATAAAAACATGTCTCTGGTGACGCCGGCTCGAAGTTTTTTACAAATTTCTGTCAAAGCACTTTTAGTGTCCATGAGAAAGGGGGGGGGGGGGGGGGGGAGTGACTAACACCAACAGTTTCGGACTCCAAATTAAGCTACTACCCTAAACTGTTTCAACGTTTTCTCGATTTTTTCTTTGACGGGACTTCAAAGTCCGCGTTTGGACCTCATTTGGAACCCCAATCGTTCTTTCTTTGACCCATTATATTATCATGTGAACCTATGGGTAACAATTTTGACCAATCTTTTTTCGAAATTGTCCTCGGAAGACCTCATTTGATGATGGTATAATCCACGCTCTTGTTCGGCCATAAAACAGTGTCTCGTGACCCGGTCGATTTTGTCCAGAATTTTTGCCGTCACGCCTTTTAAGATCATAAGAAATGACTACTCCAACAGTTCGGACCAAATTCAAGGGTGCTACCTCCTGACATTTCGACCGTTTTCTCGATTTTTACTTTGAGGGACTTCAAAGCCGCCGTGATGACTTGTGTGGGCACTAAGTGCCTTAGGTGGGCACTATGCTTGCCTTGGTGTGGGTGACAATATGCTTGCCCTTACTTGTGGTGGGCACTATGCTTTGCATGTGCTGGCCATGCCTTGCTCACTGTGCCTGTGTAGGCACTATGCCTGCTCACAATGCCTTGCGTGGGACTATGGCCTTGCCTCAGTATGCCTTTGTGTGGCACGATGCCTTCTCCCCTGCCCATAACGTGGCACGGATCAATCGGGCTTAGATATGGTATCGCGTGGGCGGCCCAAGACACGACATGGGGAAGAATCGGAAATTTTCCGGTGACACCTGCTCACCGAGAAGTCCGACTACCCGCATCCATTCTTAGGCATGTTTAGGGGTTGAAGTGTGCTTCCTGCAACACAACTCGCCCTTCTCCTTCGGGTCTAGGGGCTTGGCCATGGGGAAGTGTGATGAGCACTACCACTCCCCTATAAAAAAAAATTATATTAAATCCGAAAAATCAACGGGAGCCACATTTTCAAATTTTTTTTTTCGAAATTCATACCCGGGGATCGTTCTTTCCCCGTAAAAATGCCTCGAAACACGTGAATTTTGAAGTTGTGAGCGCTAAAAACCAAAAAATACGTATCTGTCAAATCCAACAAAATCGAGCGAGAGAACAATTTTTGGACATTTTTTACGAAATTCTTCCCGGGGGTCCGTTTTATCTGTATAAAACGCCTCGAAAGTCGTGAATTTTTAAATTTGGGCTAAAAATCCGAAAAAAGCGTATTAATCCGAAAAATCACGAGAGTCACCTTTGACTTTATTTTTTACGAAATTAATCCACAAGGGGTCCCGTTTTCCGTAAAATTCCTCGGAAAACGTGAAAAATTTTTCAAAATTGCCAAATTTTTTGTAAAAGCCCCAAAAATCTGGAAAATACGGTGAGGTGAACTGTCCCAACTCACCTACGTTTCGAAGTGTCGGTCCGAGAAAAGGCCATTTTCAAAACAGATCGTACGTAGGGACAATTATTTTCCTTAGGAAGCATGTCTTCCGAGTTCGTTTTTGCGCGTAAATTTGACACCAATCAGCTCACCTTGACCCCCACCGGACCTCTCCACAAATTTTGGGGTCGTTCGCTACCCGGGTACCGGGGGGTCGAAAAGTGAAACGGTCTCGTTTTTCGACCGTTTCGGCGACCGTCTCCGTTTTGCCTAAAATTTCTCTCATAGCTTCATTATGATTAGGAATGTCTATTCAATAGGTTTCGACCCCCAAGTACCAATCTCGTGCGTCCCACGAACGTTTCGATCGATTTGTCGCTTTGACGAGCAATTTATATATATCATATACGAACTATTTGGTACAAATTCTTGCAATTATTCTGAAAATTGTCGGAGAGCCTCATTTCGTGATGTATAATCCACACAGCTTTTCGGCCAAATACATGTCTCTGTGACCCCGGCTCGATATCTGTCAAGATTTCCGTCATAGCTTTTAGGTCATGAGAAATGAACTATTCCAACAGTTTCGGCCAATCTAAGCGTGCTACCTCCGCGTATGTTCACGTTTTCTCGATTTTCCTTTAAGGGACTTAAAAGTCCGCGTTTTGGACTAATTTGGACCCTGAAATCGTTCTTGGACCCATTATAATACCATATGAACCCATGGTACAAAATTTGGCATCTTTCCGAAAATTGTCCAGAGACCTCATTTCGATGAATGTATAATCACGCTTTTCGGTCAAAAAACACGTTTTCGTGACACCGGCCGAAATGTTCAGAATTTTCGTCAAAACTCTAGGTCATGAGAAAATGACTACTCAACAGTTTCGAACCCAATTTTAAACGTGCTAACCTACAACTGTTTCGATCGATTTTTCTCGATTTTTCTTTGCCCGAACTCAAAAGTCCGCCGATGGACTCATAGAACTCAAAGTCGTTCTTGAACGCCATTATATTATCATACGCAACTATGGTACGAATTGTTTGGCAAGTTTTCCCAAAAATGTGTCCCGGAGACGCTCATTTCGATGATGTATAATCAACAGCTTTTCGACGCAAAACCTGTCTCGGTGACCAGGTCTCGATATTTGTCAGAATTTCGTCACACCTTTAAGTGTCATGAAAATGACTACTCGAACAGTTTTTGGACCCAAATTTTAAGCGTGCTACTCCTACGTCCTGTTTCGCCGTTTTCTTGATTTTTCTTTAACGGAATCCAAAGTCGCCGTTGCTAATTTGGACCAAATCGTTTCCTTGGGAACCATATAGTTAATATGATAACCAAAGGTACAATTTTTGCAATCTTTCGAAAATTGTCCAGAGCTCATTTCGATGATGCTTGTTCGGCCAAAAAAACATGTTCGTGACGCCGGCTCAAATTTATTCAGAATTTTCCGTAACTTCTATGTCTGACAACTGACTATGTCGTACAGTTTTCAGACCCAAATCTAACCAAGCATACTGCTACTACGAGTGTTTCGACTTTTCTCGTTTTTTCTTTAACGGGACTCAAAAGTCTTGCCGTATGGAATCATTGGACCCCAAATCGTTCTGGACCATTTATAACTATAACCCATGGTACAATTTTTGGCAATCTCCAAAATTGTCCGGATGACCTCATTCGATGATGTAAATACACGCTTTTCAGCCAAAATAACAATGTCCGTTGAAACCCGGCTTCGAATTTTGTCAGCATTTCGTCACCAACTTTAGAAGTCATGAGAAATGACTACTCCAACAGTTTCGGACCCAATTCTAAGCGTGCTTACCTTCTACGTCTGTTTCGACGTTTTCCTCGATTTTTTCTGACGGGACTAGAAAGTCCGCCGTTTGCTCATTTGGACCCCAAATCACTCTGGACCCATTAAATATCAATACGAACTATGGTACAAATCTGGCAATTTTTTTCCCTAATGTCCGAAGACCCTCATTTCGATGATTATATATCCTACGCTTTTTCGGCAAAGAAACATGTTTCGGTGAACCGGCTCAAATTTATCAGAATTTCCAAATCAAACTTCTATGTCAAATGAGAATTGACTATGTCGACAATTTCTGGACCAATTTCTATGCATACGCCTAGCGATGTTCGACTTTTTTCGTTTTTGTTCTTTTAACTAGGTATCAAAATCCGCGCTACAGACTCATTTGGACCCCAAATTGTTTCTTGGACCCATTATATTTAACATATGAACCCATGGTACAAATTTAGCAATCTTTCCGAAAATTGTCCGGAGACCTCATGTCCGATATGTAATAATCCACGCTTTTCGACCAAAAAACGTGTCCGGTGACCCGCTCGAATTTGTCCAGAATTTTCGTGACACCTTTAAGTCATGAGAAATGACTTCTCCAAAAATTCGGACCCAAATTTAAGCATGCACCTCCATACGTCTGTTTTCGACGTTTTCATCGATTTTTCTTTTTAACTGGACTAAAAAGTCGCCGTTTTGAGTAATTTGGATCCGCAATCGTTCTGGAACCATTATATTACCATATGACCAAGTAACATTTTGGCAATCTTTCGAAAATATCCGGAGACCTTCATTTTCGATGAGTATAATCCACGTTTTTCGGCAAAAAATGTTTCGGTGACCCGTCAAATTTAACCAAAATTTCATCACAACTTCCATGTCATGAGAAAATGACTATGTCGACAGTCGGACAACCAAATTCTATAGCCATAAATGCCATACTAATGAGTGTTTCGACTTTTTCTCGTTTTTTTTCTTTGACGACTCCAAAGTCGTTGTATGGACCATTTGGACCCCAATCGTTCTTGGACCCATTATATTACCATATGAACCATGGTACAAATTTTGGCATCTTTCCGAAAATTGTCCGAGACCGGGATTTCGATGAGTATTAATAACCAACCTCTTTTTCACCAAAAAACATGTCTCGTTGACGCCGGCTCGAATTTGTCCAGAATTTCCGTCACATACTTTAGGTATGATAAAATGACTACTACCAACAGTTTCGGACAATTTCTAAGCGTTGCTACCTCTACGTCTTTTCGACGTTTTCTTCCTCGATTTTTTCTTTGGACGGGACTGAAAAGTCCGCCGTTTGGACTATTTGGAACTTAAATCGTTCTTGGACCATTATATTAATATATCGAAACCTATGGTACAAATTTCTGGCTAATTTTTTCCGAAAATTGTCCGGAGACCTCATGTTGATGATGTATAATCCACGTTTCGGGCCAAAAAACATGTTTCGGTGACCCGGCTGAATTTATTCCCAGAATTCCCATCAACAATTCTATGTCATGAGAAATGACTATGCGACAGTTTCGGACCCAAATTCTAAGCACTACTGCCTTACTACGCAGTGTTTCGACTTTCTTTTTTTTTCTCGTTTTTTTCCTTTGACGGCTGAAAAGTCCGCCGTATTGACTCATTTGAACCCAAATCGTTCTTGGGACCATTATATTCCATTGAACCCAGGTACAAATTGTTGGCAATTTAGCGAAAATTGTTCGGATCCTCACTTCGATGATGTAAATCCACGCTTTTCGGCCAGAATAATGTCATCGGCGACCCGGCTTAAGATTTGTCCAAATTTACCGTCACACCTTTTAGGCGGTTCAATCAGATGACTACTCCAACAGTTCGGACCTAATAACTTAAGCGTGCTACCTCCTACATCTGTTTCAACGTTCTCGATTTTTCTCTTGAGGGGATCAAAAGTCCGACGTTTTGGACTCATTTGGATCCAAATCGTTCTTGGACACATTATATTACATATGATCCCATGGCAACAATTTCTGGCAATCTTCGAAAATGGTCCCGGAAGACCTCATTTACGATGATGTATATCCACGTTTTCGGCAAAAAACATGTTTCGGTGACCCGTCTTCGAATTTATCAAATTCCCATTCACAACTTCTATGTAGAGAAATGACTATGGCGACATTTCCGTTCCAAATTCTAAGCATACTGCTACTACGGGAGTTTCCACTTTTTCTCGTTTTCTCTTTGACGGGATAACTCAAAATCCGCTTATTGGACTCATTTGACCCAAATCGTTCTTGACCCATTAAATGTTACCATATTGAAGCATGGTTAAAATTTGGCAATTTTGCGAAAATGTCGGAGTCCTCATTTCGATGATGTATTCCACGCGTTTTCAGCAAAAAATATGTTGCGAACCGGCTTATTGTCCGAATTTCATCAACCTTTTAGGTGATCTGAAATGATCTCCAACGGTTTCGGCCTAATACTAAGCGTGCTACTCACTTGTTGTTTCGCGTTTTCTCGATTTTTTCTTTGCGGGACTAAAGTCCCGCCGTTTGGACTCTTTGGACCAGAATCGTCTCTGGAACCTTATTTTACCATAGAAGCCATGGCACAAATTGGGCAATTTTCCCAAAATTGTCGGGACCTCATTTCGATGAGTATCCACGCTTTCGGCCAAAAAAACATGTTGGGAGGTCCGCCTTGTAATTATCCAGAACTTCCGTCAAACTTCTAGGTCATCAAGAAATGACTACTCAACAGTTCGAACCCAATCTAACGTGTCCTCGCATGATGTTGACGTTTATCGATTTTTCTTTACGGAATCAAAGTCCGCCTTTTGATCATTTTGGACCAATCGTCTTGGACCCATTTTACATATGACACTCTTACAATTTTAGGCCTTTTTCCAAATTGTCGGAGCCTCTTTCGATGTGTTATTCTGCTTTTTCGGCAAAAAATATGTCCGGTGACTGACTTCGATATTTGTCCCAGAATTTCCGTCCTAGAACTTAGGTCATGAAGAAATGATATCCAACAGTTTTCGGACCCAATTTATGCGTGGTCCCTCCCCTTGACGTTTGACTTTTAATCGTTTTCTTTCACAGACTCAAAGTCCGCGTTTGCTCATTGTGACCCAATGTTCTTTGACCATTTATTCAATGAACCTTGTACATATTTTGCAATCTTCTGATATCCGGATAACTATTTTGATGATGTATAATCAACCTTTTCATCCAAAAAACATGTCTCGTGACCCGTCGGATTGTCCGTTTTCGTTACTTTTGGTTCATGATAAATGACTCTCAACAGTTTCGGACCCAAATTTAAGCGTGCTACCTATCGTCTGTTTTGACTTTTATCATTATTTTCTTTCCAGGTAAGTCGCCGTTTGGACCTCATTTGGACAAATCGTTCTTGGACCTTAATATCTATCATATGAACCCTATCTGTACAAATTTTGGCAATTTTTTCCAAAGATTGTGCGGGAACCTCTTTCGATGATGTATTCTCCGCTTTCGGCAATAAAATGTCTCGGGACCGGACTCGATATTGTCCGAGAATTTCGTCACACCTTTTAGTATGAAAATGACTCCTCCAACAGTTTGGACCCAAATTTAATGCGTGCTACATCCTTCGTCGTTTTAGTACGTTTAATGATTTTTTTCACACTCAAAAGCCGCCGTTTGGACTTTTGGCCCCAAATCGTTTGGACCCTTTTTCTATGAACCTTGTAATATTTGGATCTTTCCAAATTATCGAGACCTCTTTTGATGATGTTATCAACGCTTTCATCCAAAAAAATATGTCTCGGTGACGCTCGAAATGTCAGAATTTCGTCACACTTTTGGTCATGATAATGACTGACTCACACAGTTTCGGACCTTCTTACGGTGCTCCTACTAGTTCTTGTTGACGTTTATCATTTTTTTTCACAGACTCAAACCGTCCCGTTTGGACTCATTTGGCAATCGTTCTTGACCCATTATATTTATACGAACTATGGTACAAATTCTGGCGAATTTTTCGAAAATTGTCCGGAACCTCATTTTTATGATGTATATCCATGCTTTTCGGCATAAACATGTTCTCGGTACGGCTCAATTTTTCCAGAATTTCCGTCCACTTTTGGTCGTGAGAAATGCTACTCAACGTTTCGACCAATTCTACTGCTACCTCCACGAGCTGTTTCGACGTGTTCTCGGTTTTCTTTGACCCGACTCAATGTCCGCCGTGGACTCATTGAACCCACGATCGTTCTGGACCCATTATATTACTATCAACCCTAATGGACGATTTTTGGCAAGTTTACCCAAATTGTCTGGGGACCTCATTTCGATGAGTATATCCCAGCTTTTCGAGACCAAAAAACTGTCCGGTTCGGCTCTTATTTTCTCCAGATTCCGTCACACCTTTTAGGTCATGAGAAATGATACCACTCCACGTTTCGAACCCAAATTCTAGCGTCGTTACTACTCCGCTAGTTTTGGACGTTTATCGTTTTTTGACGGGTCAAAGTCAGCCGTTTTGGCACTCTTTGGACTAATCGTTTTGGACCATTTATTAATCTACGAATCCTATGGTCCAAAATTATGGCATATTTTCTAAATATGTCCGGATCCTTCATTTGTGATGTATAATCCGCAGAATGTACGAGCATAGAAGACAAAATATACTTCTCGTTTGCATCTTGGATTTCCTTATGTTCCAATCTCAATCAGTGTTGCATGATCAATTGTAGACTTTGTCCAATCAAGTTTTTCAATTAGCATTGGGTTAATTTCAACAAACACTCCAAGTCATAAATCAGTTTGCGATTTGAGATCAAAAACTGCTTTTTTACTACTTTTCAGAGAGCTCTTACAAACGTTGCTTTTTTATACTTAACTCATCCAACATCAAAATTAGTAGCCAGTAACTCATAAGTCAATCAACAAAAAACTAACAAGGATAAAATAGTAAGCCATACCTATAAGAGAGTCATAAAGCAAAAATCATCCAAAGAGATAGGAAATATTGATACTCTTGAAAGCTGGAAACTATGAATTTTATTAGTCGTTAATACATGCTCATTTTGTTGAGAATATTGGAGTAAGGGAGGAAATCGTGGATATATATCTTATCTTACTATGTATTGCATGTTAGAATTTTATTCCACGGACTTACACCAAATTCATACGTAACTTCTTCCTCATATTGTCTCGAGATGGACAAGAATCACATTGTCATAATCTTAATAACTAATATTCGTAATAATAAAAAAATTTATGAACACACGTACTCCAACTTAAGGACTGGTCTTAACAGAATAAACAGCTTCTTCACACAAAAGACCGAATATGAACACATTACAGTTCAACCATTCTATTTTTGAGTGGACAGTATATGCCTAACAATAATTAAAGGTGAAACTTTGCTATATACTTGAACCTTCAACCATTCACACAAAAGAAATCTTTTTCTAGGCAGAAATTACACTTTCAATATTACTGGTAGTTAAATTCGATAGTTAAAGAAGACTATTCTCATAATTTGAAATATCAAATGTGATCTCATCTCTTTTTCTTTTGAGAGCGGACGTTCTACATTTGGAGAGTTTTTTCGTTTCTCATCAAAGTACCTTCGTTGGTTGAACGTATATATCGATAACTCAACCATTTGCTCAAACATTAGGATATCTGTGCACCTTTTGAAGCCTATCCTCGATGTAATATACACACTCAATCGTCTTCATTACTTCAATTTCGGGCGTTGAGTTATAAAGTTATTTTTTATTGCAGGATCATATCTATGTAAAGCCAACTTGTGCAAGTTAACCAAACTAGTGTCTTACACTATAAGCTTATAACATCATCACTTGTGCACGAAATTTAACATTCGTGGATAAATTCAATAGCCACGGGAAACTTCTAACAAAAATTAGAAAGTGTTAAAAATTTAGCCACATTGAATTATGTACTCATGTAATGTTTGTTATTCCACTGGGGTCGTTCTCCTGTGGAAATAACACTTTGCACACATTGCTAACAATTTTCCATGACGTATTTTACTTTTGCCACGAGTTATTCTCCGGGCAACGACCCCTACATTTCTGCCACAATAGAATTTTTCCATGACAAATATATACTTTTGGCAACGGTTTATTACTCTCCCATAACAAACACTTGTTAGTAGAAATTTCTTTGATGCACTATTTGAGGGTTTGTACATGCATCATAGCACTACAAATTTACATTTTTTGACACCAGTTTAATAAATATATAATTTGTCGTTAAAGGTTATTATGTTAACTATTAAAGACTTTATTGTTGGTATGTTATCTTTCAATACCAATTTGAATTAGATATGAATCTAATCGTCTACAATGATGTTTAAAATAAAATATTACTCGTCGTTTACCAGGAAGTTGCTATTTTATTGAACTAAAGTAAATTACTTAGATTTTTCCAAGAAAACGATACCAAGGAGTGGCTAAATTTTTTGACTATTAAAATTAATCTCAGAATTTTACAAAAAACAGAATAAAACGATACCAAGGAAGTTGCTAAATTTTTTGACTAAGTTAAAATTACTCGGAATTTTTACAAGAAAAAAAAACGACTGTATAAAACCCTCTTTTTTTAACAAAAAAGAAAAAAAACTATTTATTACTCCTCCGTTTTCTTTTGTTTGTCCTGTTCCCGAAGAATTCTTAACATGTTTTTATTTAGAATCTTTTCCACCTTTAATTGCACTTTATCCACCTTTTATATATATATTAAGATCAAATTTATTATTTTCTTCCATGATATTTAATAAAAGTCAAACCATTATCTAAAAACTCAAACAAAATTCATTTTCCAACACACATTTATTAACTATCCCATAATACTAAATAAAAAAGTGGATAACTCTCTTTTAAGTAAAATCTTATTTAATCAACACATCAGTAGTACAGAGTTCACCTTAAAAAAACTAATACAGTATTATAATTTTTTTTAAGAGTATTATTATTTTTGATCAAATTTTTTTTTGCCAAAATATTTAACATTTTATGGACATTAATGTGGTAGTGTCGGTACATAGTTCAATTTTTTTATTCTCAATCACTCTTCACTTGACATTACAGTCACTCAATTGCATATTTGCACTCCCCCTCACGACAGTTTTTCTTCAACATCTTCATTCGACATTTTTTCATTTCAGTCCACCACTTATCATGAACGCATCTCCCTCGCTTCCCTCGTCGCTATTAGTTGCAAGGTTCTCCTCTTCTTTCTTCTTTCTTTTCCCTAATTTCTTGTATGATTCTCTTCGCTTTAGAGATTTTTTTTGTTTGATTTAGTGTTTATTTGTTAGAATATGATATAATTGGTTTAGGGTTCGAATTTTGTTTCATTAGATTTATCAAGGTTTAGGGTTTGAAAAATGCGATTTAGGGTTTGGTTCGAATTATTATGATTTAATAAGGGTTTCGGGATCGAATTGGAGCGTGGGTTTTCGAGTTCATTAGCTACATGAAATTATTGTGTTAGTTTCTGTTGTGTCTGAATTATGTACAAGACATGGAAGCTTGGGAAAAATTGTTCTGTTAGTTTTAAATGTGCTATTATTCTTTGTTGAACTGCTACTATAYAAGACTAGAAGAGTATGTAGTAATCGTTACTTTGTTCTGTTTTTTCTCAATTATCAACTTCTTTTTAACTCTTACTTTCTGTATGAAAGTTGTAGACCTTGAAAATTTAATCAATTGGCTAAAGAATCGCTCAATTTGGAGTTACGTGCTTGAAGTTATACACATTCTAAGATAGACTATGCTGCTGTCCAGTCTGCTGCGGTATTCATAAACATAAGTGTCTAGTCGGCCCAAATTCAGCCCCAAAACCCTGCATGACCACCACAATTTATGCCCTAAAAACTTCCCAACCGCACACCCCCTAAACCACCTAACCCAAGGACCCTAAAACCACCCAAATAGGGGCACTTAAAGACAACTGGTTAACTAGATTTTTTTTAGCATAATATTTGTATTATTTATCGTTCCTGATATCGTTTCAGGTTTTAGTTCCATTCAGAACCTCCCATATTTAGGGTCCTTGGGTTAGGGTGGTTTTGGGTGGTTTTAGGGTCCAGTTAACCAGTTGTCTTTAAGTGCCCCTATTTAAGTGCCAAATTGAGCGATTCTTTAGCCAAATTGAGCGATTCTTTAGCCAATTGATTTATCGTTCCTGATATCGTTTCAGGTTTTAGTTCCATTCAGAACCTCCCAAATATGGGTGATTTAGGGGCCCTTATTAATTTATTAGTTTTGTTGTTGTATGAAATTTCGATTTACATACTAGCTACTGATGATTAGGATATTATGTTTGCAAGCGAATATCTTGAAATAATTGTGGGATGCAAATTGAWTTTGGCTGATATAAATATTAACATCCTTGTTAGAGGTGGTCAAAAGCAACACGACCCGCTAACACGACACGAAATCGACACGTTATTAACGGGTTTGGGTTGAGGATCTTGACTCGTTTATGTAAACGGGTTGCCACGACACGACACGTTTATTAAATGGGTCGGGTTAGGGTTGAAAATTTCGACCCGTTTAAATATATGGGGTGACACGACACGACACGATTGCACCTAGTTATATACATTAGTATGTAAAAAAGACGTAACACGCTACTCGACACGAAAATGACACGTTAATAGCGGGTTTGGGTCGAGGTATCAACTCGTTTAAGTTAAACGGGTTGAACGACATGACACGTTTATTAAACGGGTCGGGTTAGGGTTAAAGGAGATCCAACTCGTTTATGTGAGTAACATGACACGAAAATGACACGACACGACACGTTACCCACCTCTAATCCTTGTTGATATTGTGTCTACATGATTTATTATTCTTAAAAAATACTATGAATGTGCTAGAGTGAATTTCTTTTATAGCTGTGTTATTTCACATGAATTTTGATGACATGTTCTGATATTCTTAAGGTCTTCAATATATCTTGGTCTGGCATGTCTATTGCACTAGCGAAAAAATGATATATCACATGGTCCTTACAAAAAGCGTGCTTAATCCATGGAAAATCACACCAAGTAGTGGTGCTAAGAGGCATTGTGCATTCATGGTCATGGCCATGCATGGCTGTATACTTTCTGAGATTCAGGTTTGTTATAGATAGCATTTTTCTTCACTTTACAGTTACTATCTTCTTTAAGATTTTGTATTAATACCACCTTTTGTTTACCACCTTTTAAAAATTCCCACCTTTGTTTTTTTTTTTAAAGTCCCACCTTTTATTCTAATTTGTTAAAAATTCCCACCTCTTAACGGGTTCCGTTAAAAATTTCTGTTAAATTGAAGGTTAATTCGGTAATTCACTATACCTCTTTCCTTCCTCCTTTGTCTCCTCCCATGAATCCACTTTCACCCTTTCTTCTTCCTTCTTCCTCCTCTTACTCTGTTCTTCCTTCTCCTCTTTCTTTCACCATCAAAATTGCCATATACAAATCCAATTGTTTGCAATTACACATCTGACTCGGCCAGTTCTCAGCCCCATCACGCTCTCCAATCTCCTCATCAGGAACATATGACAGATAAATGGTACGGGTGGGCTCAAACCCGGAATCCTTCAGCTTCCGAATAGCCTCCAGTACTGCATAACCACACTTTTCATATCCTGCACTTATAGTTTCATCCTATTGTATCTGTGATATAATTTAGTCAAATCAATGTTATCCCAAATGACACAATTTCAAGCTATCATATCATAAGCATTAAATACTTATCTACAAATATAGATATAATTCAATAAGCATCACTAAATTACAATCATCAAATATAAAATGTGTAAACTTGATTGAATTGCTTGCCTGAGAACCTCTGGCGTAGATTTGCCATCAGCATCAATGTCACCCGAATGGGGGTGAGTCCACTTGTGGGATTCGACCGGACGACATCAGTGTGGGAGTTCAAGAGGACTAGGGCAAACCGGGGTCTCTGCCAGGCCATGTTGAGCAAGTCAAAGGCTTGTTTTCGACGAATTCAATGATCTGGATTCAAGTGATAAGGATTTAGCTTGAGAAATGATGAATCAGCAGCATTACTTGATCTCTTCAAACAGTTCAGTTCATTACTCTGTTCAAATTGAGCATCTCGGTTTTAATAATTTTAAGCGTGATGCAATTTATTAAACTTAATAATTTTACAACAATTCGATCTGAATTCGCAAACAATTCGATTGTATATATCAATTTGAGGGTGAAAGAATAGAGGAGAAGGAAGAACAGAGTAAGGGAAGAAGGAAGAAGAAAGGTGAAAGTGGATGTCGTGGGAGGAGACAAAGGAGGAGGAAGAGAGTATATAATGAAATTACCAAATTAACCTTCAATTTAACAGATTTTTAACGGAACCGTTAAGAGGTGGAATTTTAACAAATTAGAAGATAAAAGGTGGGAATTAAAAAAAAAAAACAAAACGGTGGGAATTTTAAAAAGTGGTTAAACAAAAGGTGGTATTATAATCAAAAAATCCATTCTTTAATTTTATGGGATTCTGTGTTTTGTAATGAATTAATATTAGTAGGATAAGGGTAATTTTAGTTTTTTGTTATTGGGATGGGGAAGATACTGAGACAAAAGATGCTGTAAAAATTGAACATGTAGGGAATGTGAGATGGATTTTCCGCTACTTCTCAAGGTTGTGACACCTATTCTATTACTTGGGAACTGTTTATTAGATAAATCATTCGTTGAAAAAATAAATAATTAAATCTATAGCTTGAAACATTAAGGGGTATAGGACTAAATTGACACCTCTAATAATGGCAAAATTCCTATGATTTTAAGAGCTGTTTAGAGCCTTGAAAGTGAAAACATAGATACTCCCACGAATCATATTATGCTTGCTCCATCGCCTGGTGCATATAGAGTAAGTGAATCAAAGAATTATGAGACTGCAAGTGTTTTATCTTTAGCAACTTTCTCTTCTCTTTTGGTTAAATTTTTAGCATGGCTCCAAAATTTTATTGATTCACTTAAAGAGCTAAGTGAGAAAGCCAATTTTACGGAACTTGAAGCCTGGTACTTGAATCAGGCAAGTTTTTAAGTTCGGTTTTTAAGGTTTTGATRTATTTTTTTCATGCCTGAGGAATAGCTAATATAATCCCAGCAAAGGAGGACATGGTAAATAGCTATATGCGCAATTGAAAGCCACTTTTTTGCCTTGAAASGTGGAGTTTTTAGTCAGAACAACCAACGTAACAGCCGRAGCATTTACTTATCAAGTAATATAACAAATATTTAAGACAATCTGGATCACAAGCCTTGTTACACTGGCATGATGTTATTTAGTTGGTATTCAATAAATCAAAATATTAGGACAAAGAAAAATTTATTATCACCCATCTATGCTATTGTATCCTTTTCAATTCTTCTTTATCAGTGTATTAGTGATGCAACCCTTTGTCTCATGTCTTGCATACTTACCTAAATGTTTGATTGTGGATGGAATGATTTGGCAGGCCTAAAACTTTGTGTAGTCTATTCGAGTGAAAGAGAYGAGTCGTGAAAGTATGAATTCCATGTCTTTTTTTTGTCTTTTAAATTTGTTGTATTTTATTTTTCTTTTAAGTGATCATCTCATCTTTTTATCTCTTTTCTACTAGAATAGATGTGGCAGTAGTAGAAGCAGTGATCGAAGTGGATCAAATTTAAGAAACTCTTTCCCCATAGAATGGTCCCGTGTCTTGGCCTAGGATGGTGGCTTGAGTTTGTGACATCCTGCCCTTACTTTTGTTCAATTGACTCAAGATCTGCTAGATTTTATTAGTAAAATCTTAATTCAGCCGAGGTGGCTCTGATGTATTACTACAAAAACTGTTGTGAGTTCCTTTTTATTTCTTATTCTTGTTCTTTATTTCTTTATTTCTTTCTTTCATTCATGTAGATGATACTCACTACTAGTAATCTTTCATTTCATTCCAGGTCCTGAGTATGATTTTTTAACGCCTTTTCATTGTAATTTTGTGTTCCATCTGGAGAACATTGGTGTTAGACATGCTAACTTCTTAGCTAAGCCAAAGAAAATAGATTTGCCTTTGATAAGTGCCAAAAATGGTCACATTTAGGCACTTATTTCTTCCTTAATTTGGCCAATATGTGTGTTTTCGATATCATTTCACTAACCTTTTGGTTAGATTTCCACTTAGTTTAGTTTTGCAAAACTTTGTTGGTTTTTAGTAGTTTTTATAGGTTTTTCACTAGTATTCTCTTCTTCTCTATCTTTATACACTCAATTGTAAGCTTAGTGAGTGATTTGCAAGTTGCCTATGATGTGCACAGGTTAGTTTTAGGCCTTCCTACTTGTTGGCTTGGTTGTNGAGTCGTGAAAGTATGAATTCCATGTCTTTTTTTTGTCTTTTAAATTTGTTGTATTTTATTTTTCTTTTAAGTGATCATCTCATCTTTTTATCTCTTTTCTACTAGAATAGATGTGGCAGTAGTAGAAGCAGTGATCGAAGTGGATCAAATTCAAGAAACTCTTTCCCCATAGAATGGTCCCGTGTCTTGGCCTAGGATGGTGGCTTGAGTTTGTGACATCCTGCCCTTACTTTTGTTCAATTGACTCAAGATCTGCTAGATTTTATTAGTAAAATCTTAATTCAGCCGAGGTGGCTCTGATGTATTACTACAAAAACTGTTGTGAGTTCCTTTTTATTTCTTATGCTTGTTCTTTATTTCTTTATTTCTTTCTTTCATTCATGTAGATGATACTCACTACTAGTAATCTTTCATTTCATTCCAGGTCCTGAGTATGATTTTTTAACGCCTTTTCATTGTAATTTTGTGTTCCATCTGGAGAACATTGGTGTTAGACATGCTAACTTCTTAGCTAAGCCAAAGAAAATAGATTTGCCTTTGATAAGTGYCAAAAATGGTCACATTTAGGCACTTATTTCTTCCTTAATTTGGCCAATATGTGTGTTTTCGATATCATTTCACTAACCTTTTGGTTAGATTTCCACTTAGTTTAGTTTTGCAAAACTTTGTTGGTTTTTAGTAGTTTTTATAGGTTTTTCACTAGTATTCTCTTCTTCTCTATCTTTATACACTCAATTGTAAGCTTAGTGAGTGATTTGCAAGTTGCCTATGATGTGCACAGGTTAGTTTTAGGCCTTCCTACTTGTTGGCTTGGTTGTGGTTGCTAAAGTTGAGCCTTAAGGCACTTGTACATTTGCTCTAACACCTTCTTCGAGCCATATCKTTTTTTATACTTTGAATTTGCAGGTTCGATTTTTTGCATTGGAAAGTAGACTTCGAGAGCTTTCCAACGGTGTATTACAAGCTGCAATCCGATCACTAAGTAAGAAATTATGGCCGTTCGAAGTTGAGTTATTCAGCCAGTGTACGGCCCGCGCATCGAGGATGGCTCGCGCGTGCATGGCACGTGCTTGCAGGATGCACTAGACTTCCAAAGAGGTTTTTGAGCACCCGCGCATCACCAAGTCCGTCCGCGCCTCTACCCACGCGTGGGGGGTCCGTCTGCACCTCTACCAGCCCATGGTGGCACGCGCCTACAGGGCTGCTCCATTTTCCAGAAGGTTTTCCGAGCGCCCGCGCATCCCAAGTCCGCCCGCGCCTCCCTGGTCCGTCCGTGCGTTTGCCCGCGCCTCCTTACCCGCGTCTGCAGCCATTTTCTAATTGGGTTTTGGAGCGTGCGCGCGTTTTCTGGTCCGTCCGCGCCTCCTTGGTCCGCCCGCGCCTACATGGAAGCCTCCGTTCGATGACTTTCACCAATGTTGACTTCACTTGGAAGTGTTTTTAGCACATGTATTAAGTAATGGCAAACTTGTAATTATGAGAAGCTTGTATTTGAGCTTTGTAGATATAGATTTAGGAGAGAGAAACAAAGGAGTAAGTAGTAAGTAGCAATTTTAGAATAGAATTTCAGATTTCTTTTTGCTTTCAACTTCATCTTCTTCATTCTTCCATTAGAGAGGAGAGGGAGCTCCAAGTTCTTGAT
>SNQN01001950.1:23368-34895 GCA_008642245.1 Bassia scoparia
TTTGCTTGCCAATTTAGATAGTTTGGACTTAAACACTTCTTAATTCCTTCCTTGATGTTCGACCCATTACTTACTTCTATACTAAGTATAGATTGTAGTTTTGGCTTTAAAAATATTATTTGATAGGACTTGATTAGGAAATTTTCTCAACGACMCTAATCAAGCCCTCGTCAAATTGGCGCCGTTGCGGGGAAGGCAAGGTGTTTGAGTCTCTACAAATTTAACTTGGTTTTATTTGCTTTTTCATAAATTTCAAAAACCCAAAAAGTTTTTCCAACTTCACTTGAAGTTGTTTTTGTTTCATTTTGAGCAATTTTTCATTTCATGCAAAGTAGCGAATCACTTGTTTTTGACCCCGAGATAGAAAGAACTTTGAGGAAGATTAGAATGTCATGGAAAACGGGTTTGAAAGCTAGTGAAGAGGAATTTGAGGAATCGAGTGATCGATAGTGAGAAAGAAGTCGATGAACTTGAGGTAGAGAAGGAAGAAACAATGGCAAGACCTATTAAGGATTTAGGGACCCCGGGCTCCTATGCAACAACCAAGGCAATTGTCTTATCGAATATTGATGGGAACTTTGAGATTAGGCCGAACCTCATCCAACTCATTGAATCAAGGCCATTTCAAGGGTTAAAGAGTGAGAACCCACATAAGCATTTGAAAGACTTTGAGAAGTATGTCGATACGATTAAAGTGAATAGGGTTAGTCAAGAGTACTTGAGACTTAAATTGTTTGAGTTCTCGCTTTTGGGGAAAGCCTTAGATTGGCTCRAGAAGGAGGTAAAACCCAACTCTTTGACTACTTGGRAAGAGACAACTAAGGCATTCTTACATAAGTTTTACCCCCATAGAAAAACAGCCGAGATTAGGGCCAAATTGCAAGGCTTTAGTCAAAGAGTGGATGAGACTCTCTCCGAGGCATGGGAGAGGTTCAAAGAATATCAAAGGGAATGTCCCCATCATGGAATCCCTAAATGGCTCTTGTATCAAACTTTTTACATGGGCCTAAACAACACAAGCAAGACAAGCTTGGATGCCGGAGCTGGTGGTCSCATAATGAACAAGAGCGAGGATGAGATAGAAGGGATCAATGAGGAAATAGTGGACAACTATGAGACTTGGCAAGAGGGTGAGCGAGCTCCCCTAAGGCATAACAAGGGCACGGTTCATTCTCTCGGAGAAGGCGAGGTAGTTGAGAAACTCCTTAAGGGCATCAAAGCAATAGTGGAGAAGTCCCTTGAGAAGGGGGGAATTTCCTCCTCTCAAGCGGCTCCACCCACCCTTTTAAAGGGCCAAGGTAAGTTCAAGCCCCAAGTTTACAATTCTATGCYTCATGGTGTTTTGTTTTGTAGCAATTGTGGTGCCTATGATCATTTTTCTTCTTATTGTCATGTGCAAAATGTTTTCTTAATTGATGATAGCTTTTTTGATGAATTGCCTTATGAGTATGATTTTGAACAATGCAACTTGATGGGTGACAATGGGGCAAAGCCTCGAATGGGAGGCAACCCTAATCCTAGTGCATACGGGCCTATGAGAGTCCCTTATAACTAACCTAGCCAAGGAGGAAATGGCTTTGGTTACCAAAACGTATACAACCAAAGGGTTTTCAACCCMCAAGRAGGAAACAAATTTGGCAACCAAAGGCAATTCACCCAAAGAGGGTTTGGTTATCAAATCCAAAACTTTGCTAACCAAGGTTACGGTTTTGGTAACCAAATCCCTAACCAACAATGGCAAGGAGGGTTTAGGGGGAATAGCTCAAACTATGGGTACCAAGCTAACAATGGAGGGTATGCTAACTCCTAAGCTCAACCCCCATTCCAAGCCACTCAATCAAGTCCCTATTACCAACACCCCCAATTTTGAAGGGGGAATGCAAGGGGAATTAATGGGGCCAAGAGGAAACCAAGTTCCACCCCAGATTAACAACACTCAAAGCCAAAACAACTTAAAACCACTTCCCACTGGAAACCAAAATGTCCTTATCATTCAACACCCTCCAGACCAAGAATTCCCAAAAGAGGTTATGCATGAATTTCGAGCTAAGTTGAAAGCTCTTGAGGGCAACATGGCCCCCCTAGCTCAACAAACCCCTAAGTACATTCAACCTCCTCAACCATCTACCTCAACTACAAAGAATGATGCTAGTTTACATGTGCATGCTATGGAATCGACTTGTGGTAAGAGAGATGTTGAGATTAAGTGGAAGAAGGGAGAAAAGAGTGAGTTTGATGTGGTTCAAAACAAGAGTGAGGAGAAAGAACTCAATGAGAGTGAAAGCAAAGAAAATCTTGAGGAGAAGAGTGAGGCTAGACAAAATTCAATTAAGGTGAAAGTAGTTGATGTGGTTGAGGGTGACCGCATGAGTGAGACTGATGATGAAAAGACCAAAGAGAAAAAGAAAAACAAGAGTGCTAGGAAGAAGGGCAAGGCTATAGAAGAGGGTGAGTCTAATATTAGGTAAGACCCCTTAGGTTTGAAAGTAGAATCTGAGATGCCTAACCCAAAGAAGTTCCTAGACACATTGTTTGGCCAATTTCTCCAAATGCTTCAACATCACCACTCCCAATTACCACCTAACGGGGCTAAGAGAGAGATGTCCAACTTCTCCCAATTCTTAGGGGAAGTTCCAAACAAAGGGCCAAAGAGAAAAGTTGAGCCCAAGAGTGAGACTCYGTGTGAGATCCTAGAGAAGCTCAAGGATCCGGACACTTTTTTCGTCCCTTGTACCATAAATGACATCCTTGTCAAAAATGCTTTGTGTGACTTGGGAGCGGCAATAAGTGTAATGACTTATCTGGTTTTCCAAAGCCTGGGACTTACCACTCTCAAGCCCACTACCACTACCGTACAATTCGCGGATGGCACCAACCNTTGTCATGTGCAAAATGTTTTCTTAATTGATGATAGCTTTTTTGATGAATTGCCTTATGAGTATGATTTTGAACAATGCAACTTGATGGGTGACAATGGGGCAAAGCCTCGAATGGGAGGCAACCCTAATCCTAGTGCATACGGGCCTATGAGAGTCCCTTATAACTAACCTAGCCAAGGAGGAAATGGCTTTGGTTACCAAAACGTATACAACCAAAGGGTTTTCAACCCMCAAGRAGGAAACAAATTTGGCAACCAAAGGCAATTCACCCAAAGAGGGTTTGGTTATCAAATCCAAAACTTTGCTAACCAAGGTTACGGTTTTGGTAACCAAATCCCTAACCAACAATGGCAAGGAGGGTTTAGGGGGAATAGCTCAAACTATGGGTACCAAGCTAACAATGGAGGGTATGCTAACTCCTAAGCTCAACCCCCATTCCAAGCCACTCAATCAAGTCCCTATTACCAACACCCCCAATTTTGAAGGGGGAATGCAAGGGGAATTAATGGGGCCAAGAGGAAACCAAGTTCCACCCCAGATTAACAACACTCAAAGCCAAAACAACTTAAAACCACTTCCCACTGGAAACCAAAATGTCCTTATCATTCAACACCCTCCAGACCAAGAATTCCCAAAAGAGGTTATGCATGAATTTCGAGCTAAGTTGAAAGCTCTTGAGGGCAACATGGCCCCCCTAGCTCAACAAACCCCTAAGTACATTCAACCTCCTCAACCATCTACCTCAACTACAAAGAATGATGCTAGTTTACATGTGCATGCTATGGAATCGACTTGTGGTAAGAGAGATGTTGAGATTAAGTGGAAGAAGGGAGAAAAGAGTGAGTTTGATGTGGTTCAAAACAAGAGTGAGGAGAAAGAACTCAATGAGAGTGAAAGCAAAGAAAATCTTGAGGAGAAGAGTGAGGCTAGACAAAATTCAATTAAGGTGAAAGTAGTTGATGTGGTTGAGGGTGACCGCATGAGTGAGACTGATGATGAAAAGACCAAAGAGAAAAAGAAAAACAAGAGTGCTAGGAAGAAGGGCAAGGCTATAGAAGAGGGTGAGTCTAATATTAGGTAAGACCCCTTAGGTTTGAAAGTAGAATCTGAGATGCCTAACCCAAAGAAGTTCCTAGACACATTGTTTGGCCAATTTCTCCAAATGCTTCAACATCACCACTCCCAATTACCACCTAACGGGGCTAAGAGAGAGATGTCCAACTTCTCCCAATTCTTAGGGGAAGTTCCAAACAAAGGGCCAAAGAGAAAAGTTGAGCCCAAGAGTGAGACTCYGTGTGAGATCCTAGAGAAGCTCAAGGATCCGGACACTTTTTTCGTCCCTTGTACCATAAATGACATCCTTGTCAAAAATGCTTTGTGTGACTTGGGAGCGGCAATAAGTGTAATGACTTATCTGGTTTTCCAAAGCCTGGGACTTACCACTCTCAAGCCCACTACCACTACCGTACAATTCGCGGATGGCACCAACCGAGTTCCGGTTGGAGTTGCCAAGAATGTGCTTCTCAAAGTCGGTAAGAAAGGTCACGTGTTTAAAAATGACTTTGTGGTACTCAATGTGGTAGGCAACTCCGATCCGATATCTCATTGATTTTGTGGAGACCTTTCCTAGCCACCGCCGGTGCTTCCATTGATGTAAAGCAAGRCACCATTAGCTTTACAGTGGGCAAGGATAAGGTGACCTTTCGTAAGAAAAAGGTTGCTAAGCCACTTGGTGGTAAATGCAATATGGTTTGTTCTACTTCTCATCCTTGTGATTTACTTGGTAGTATGCTTAGTGTTAACCCTTTAAATGCTAGTGCTTCTTTGTGGCCATGTGAGGTAGGTGATGGCGTGATGCAAAGGGCACATGGAGAACAAAAGCTCAAGGATAATGAGCTTGATGACGATGGTAAGGGTGAAGCCGAGCTTGATGTTGGCTTGAGTGATTCTACATCCCAAATGGTTGGGGATTATGSTAAGATACTTGGTTTGAGMTTTCCCTCATTTGTTCAAGTCTCAMAGAGTAGAAATAGTAAGGAAAAGGAGCAAATCCCCTATGAGTACTTGAGGAGTTCTCAATTCTCG
Source organism: Bassia scoparia (assembly GCA_008642245.1). Taxonomy (NCBI): domain Eukaryota; kingdom Viridiplantae; phylum Streptophyta; class Magnoliopsida; order Caryophyllales; family Amaranthaceae; genus Bassia; species Bassia scoparia. The sequence goes on from SNQN01001950.1 coordinate 28,333, forward strand.
TCTCATATCACTTTGGATGATTCGCTTGTTTACATGGTTGGCAATTGTGCTCAAGTGCCTAGTGCACTTCTAAGATTGATGTTGTTGAAGGACCCCCCTTGATGAGGTTAATGCGTCAAGCTAGTGACGTTAAAGAAGCGCTATCGGGAAGCACCCCGAGGGCTTCGGCCTCTTGTTACTTGTCTTGTGTTCTAGCCCTTAGCAAAAGGCTTTTGTAATGTGTGCTTGGTGAGTGAAAATTTTCTTTTGATTGCATACTTGTTTGTGACCTTTTTGGTTCTTGTTTTGCTAAAGGCATTTGCCTTTAGAGCTTTTGGTTGGATGGTGAATCGATGTTTGGGAGTTGGCGGTGTAGTTGTGTTTGCCTTTTGTGCATTTTGTGATTTGGAAGTGTTGCTTTTAGTTTTTCGAAGGAGTTTTTTGGAGGTGTAAAGCTCTTGTAAAAAGTTTTAATTGTTTTCACTCCCAYCCACTCCACACCTCATGCAATTCAACATCCMTTCCACTCTTCTCATTCATTTTTCAACAAAATCACACAATCTTTTCTCCAAACTTCATCACATTCAATTTTCTACATTTTCACTCAATCCATCCATTTTCAATTTAGGGCACTTTCGTTTTCTCGGGTTTTTGCTTAAGAAGGTTGATAAATCATTAAAGTTTTTGGTGTTCGAGTTTGATAACAATTTTGAGAGTTGTTATTGAAATTGGATGCTTGGTTTATCGACTCTCTTAAGTTTTCCCTTGATTTTTACTTGCCTAAATTGATCAATTTCGGACACTTTTTGTTTCAATTGTTTTTGCATAGGAGGTTGGTAGATCATTAAAGTTTATGGTTTTMAAGCTTAGTAACAATTTTGWGAGTTGTTATTGAAATTGGATGCTTGGTCTATCAACTCTCTTGAGTTTTCATTTGATTTTTACTTGTCTAAGTTGACGATTGTCATGAGTACATTTTGGAATTATGAAGTTTGTGAGCTTCTCATTTGTGCTCGGTTGCCAAATTTTTGTGAGAATTATTTCGGTATAGTTGAACTTGTGTTGAGTTCGTGTCGGGATGAGAAGTAGGGCACATTTGTGTGAATTTTTCCCCTTGCCCATGTTCCTTTTTGAACTTCGAGACGGAGTTSCATTTTAGTTGGGGGGGAGAGTTCCACAAACGTGTCACTCTTCGTTGCTTTTATATGTCTTTGTTTTGTATTATTGTGTTTTGGAGTTGGTTTTTGCTTATGGAGCCGAAGCTTGGATGTGAGCCCGGTTTTTGGGTTCTTATGCTTATTGGTTTGGAATCGGCCTTGTAAGTTTCCTCTAACTCCACTTCTTTATTTATTGTAATTTATGTGGCTAGATTCTAGGATTTTTCTTTTACACTTGGAGATACTATCATTTGAGATTATGTGCTTGCGGCGTCGTAGGGGTTGTCCCTACGACGATTTTTATTTCATTTGTTTGCACGACGGTTGTTGGATTCCCCCATGAGGTTTATTTGTAGTGTCCTTGACTTCGGTCAAGTTGATTTGGAGTTGATAAGGGGATGATAAGGATTGTAGTGTAATCTGTATCTCCAAGTTTTTCCTTTTTTTCCTAGCATTTTCCTATTTATTGTTATGCTTGTATATATGTTTTGTTTTCTTTTTGATTTTTTAGGTGCAAAGTTGGAAAAATCACAAAAAAATCGAAAAATGCAAAAGAGGCCAAAAAGATTTTCTTTTCTTTTTTCCTTTCTTTTCTTTCCTTTTCTTTTTCTTTCTTTRTGGTTTTCAAGGCAAAATGGTAAATTATATTTTGTGTGATGGATTTGGATTTTGATTGGATGGTTTGAGTTTTAATAGAACTCATTTCCTCCCACAAGCATTGACAAGGTTAACTTTTCAAAATCAGCATACATCTTTTCAAAATCAAGTCCAATGAAACTCTCTCTCCTAGGAATCTGTGATTGACCACGCTTAGACAAAGCATGCCCGAATTGAGATTCTTCAAGGAGTGACGCCTTCCTCGCCAAGCCGGAGTAGCTTGGTGACCATGTGGATAGAGGCATCCTTTGGATTTTTAGGTGTTTATATTGAGCCTTGTGAGTTGTTGTGAATCCTTTTAGAGACCAACGTAGCAGCATACAAAGGTAAAATATCCACAAGATTATCGAGTGTTTGCGCAGCCAGATCCCTTCCTTGACTAATTGTTTGAGCTTTTCGAGATCCGAATTCCGAGCTTGAGGAGTGATAATCATTCATTTCGGTTTCGGGTTCGAAATTATTTTTTTCCCTTTTTCAGTTACCATTTTTTATTTCTTTTTCCACATACGTATTTGGTGAATAAATTTTGTGTTTTCGTGTACCTGTGGCGCCCCTTTGAGCTTTTCCTATCCTTTAGCCACATTACTCGTTCTAGCCAAATTCTCGCATGTTTACCTTAGAAGACAAAGTTGAAGTGGTTCTTGAGTTTGTAATAGGCCATGTATAAAAAGCCTCAAAAGTTTTGTTAAAGTGTGTAGGAAATCAAATAATATTGCATAAGTGTAATTCCCAAGTGCACGCAATTGTAAAAAAATAAAAGAGAAAAAAACAAAAATAAGAAAAAAACCCAATAATATTGACACTTGGAAGAAATACAATTCAAGTGAGTTGGATTTGTAGTGGGAAAAGGCAGTCGTCTATATAACTTGCCTCCGCAATGTGTGGAGTGTTGTGCAATCGGGGACACTCACCCCAAAAGTTGTTTGATGTTGTAACTTCATGTTGTAGTAGTAGCCACCAATGTCCAATTTTCTATCGCTCACCCATGCCTTTAGCCCATACATTACAACCCCGAGAAAGCCTCTTGGACTTGAGCATGTGAGTCACAAAAGTGGAGGCGTACCACAATTTTCATTTGATGTCTAGCAATGTGGCTTAACCTTCATCTTATAATCTCTCCTATGCTATTCTAGTGAACTCCTTCAGTTATGTGTTGACAAGCTTGTGTGCAATTGAAGCCAATGAGGGTCGCTTGGAGAGAGATAGAGAGAGAATGACTTGATCTTATTGCAAGCTTGAAAAGTTGCACACAATTAGTGATATCTTATTTGGACTCTTGTTGATTCTAATGCGGGGGACATCTTTTCTCGCTTATTAGCTACTCCAAAAGCAAGAAATCCAATCCAAGCACATTTTGTGTTTCGTTACTTTCTTGTTTCCATGTTTTTTTTTCGTTTTTACCTTTGTGTCCTTGTTTTAAAACCTTTACCTGATTTGCTTCGTTATTTGAGTTGTGGGCTTGCTCGTTTGGAAATCTCACGAGACCTCATCGTCCTCGCTACCGATTATTGAGGTTAAAGGCTTGTCACTAGTTGCTAAGAAGGACCGTGATTCCTCGAAAGTGAGTTAGTGATGAGTTTCTTCTTTCTTTTCTTCTTTGCTTTGCTTATGCTTTGCGTGCGCAAGAGGCAACAGGCCTAGGTTGGGGGGAGTTCGATAAGGTGTCCGTAGAAATGGCACACTTTTGCACTTATTTCTCTGTTAGGAGTTTGTGGCCATAGTATGTTGGGTTTTTTCTATAAATGTCATGTTGTCACTGAATTCTTTTTTGTTGATTTGTCATGTCAACTGTTAGTTGTTGGCTTAATGGAGCCCTATTGAAATTTTTAGTTGTGTTATATTAGATTCTTCAGCGACCGTTTATTCCCGTTCTTCCGTCTATCTGTGGTGTATATTTCAGCACGCGCAATTGTCATTGAGCTTTAGTGTGCACGATGCAAAATATAATGAGCTGAAGATATGCCTTTGAATAGAGGAAGGGAGTTCTAGATAATAGTCTTAAGAGGTCTCTTCGTCGACTAATGTGCAGACATCGAGTAATGTGGTTTTCCGAGAGGTGTCACGCTCACCTGAGAGAATAACCACTTGATGTACACATCGCCAATTTCCTGTAATGCACCTTTTCTTCCGAGGCATATCTATTAGTACATACTATAAATGAATTTTGCCTCAATGTGACGGAGCAATCGGACGCGTTCCAATCTTTGAATATCGGTGGCGCTAGTTTGCCATTATAAGTCTCAGTATCTTCTGTATAGCACGGGGAGAAAAGTAAAGTCTATGGAAGAATCGAAGAAGAAGCTTGAGTGCAGGTTTTCAGCGAGTGTGACGACGCGCGTATAGCTATGAACTCACCGCCTACGAGGAATTCCCCTACACGAGCTGTTCCAGAGCAGTGAGTGCCCGCTGGGCAGCTACCCAGGTTCGTGTCTTGTAAAGTCTGATGAGATCGGGATCTGTGCGTTCGCTCCGTCTAAATTCAGCTAACGCGATGATGGTGCTTTGGGGTGGGTGGGGGGGTGGTTCGTGCCGCCATTTCATTTTTGCCTCTCACCCTCGAGCAAATTCTGGCTGGGGCAACGGGTGCTCTTACTAGAGGCCTTCTCCTCTTTTGCTGTTTTCACGGAAAGTCGCTTTCTAAAAATTCTTAAGCGCGACCCCGAGTAGTTGCGAGTTCGCTGCTGTCTGACCATAAAAGACCTTCAGCAGACCGCCGCGTTGAGTCCTTGCACGGGATGTATTCTTTCAGATTCGACGTGGAATGGTTTGGAGCGGTGGGACGGGCGCACATCTGAGGCCGTGGGTCAGGTTTTTTGCCTGTTTTCCGGCTGTGGTTATGGGCCCCCATGGTATTAGTGAACGTATGTTGGCGCCGTTAAGGAGGCTTATACAGATTTGCGCCCACCTCTGGGTTCCGCCCACAAAAAACAAATGCCTACGTGGAAGCCTCGAGGTTCGTTTTTACTTTTCACTCAGAGGTGCTTATGAATTTTCTTGGAAGTGTGTTTAGCACATGTTGTGATTATAATGCAAACTTGTAATTATGAGAAGAGAAGTATTTGTCGCTTTATGGGTAGTATTATTAGATAGCGGGAAGAGATATGCAGTATATATTTACACGCCGCACCTAAAGCACGTTAAAATAGCAAACTTAATAATAGGAATCACGAAGATATTTAGAATTCACGTATTGTCTATATATTTGCATTCAAAGATATTGAGATCTTCATCTTTGTGCAAGCGTTCATTCTTTCCACGCATAAGGAGATTGGGTGGAGACTACATTAGTTTATTCTGAGTATATTTGATTTAGGCCACTTGGGGCATGACATCATTCTCCCTACAAAAACAGACTTTACAGAACCTATAAATATGCTTAATACGCAACAAGATAGAAGCATTTTAGGATGAATACGTTTATTAAAGTAAAGGTTACGTAAATTATCCAATTTGATAAATGTGTAACGCTCCACTTAAGGTTATGGATGATCTCAATCGAATTATTTGGACATAATCTAGTCATGGAGGCGATATGCAACACTATATGTAGTTTATGTAGTTCCTTTTGCTAAGTGTATAAGCTTCTTTACTAGTGCTTTTCTGTATTTATGTAGAAAATGTTACATGGCAAAAATTTGCATGAAGCACGAGGGATACTACACTTCTTGCAGTCTTTATAAAAACTATCATATTATGTGTTTTGACACGCTATGACTAGCATTTAAAAATGAGCGTCTTTTCACTTATTGTATGAGTAATATTTCACATTGCTATGTTTTTATATCGGATTTGTCGACGATATCGCTGTTCTAAAGTTTCTATAGATGTTCGTAGAGGTAGAGCTTGTACAATTAGGTTTTCCTATAATAGTCACCACTAGGGACGGTCCTTGGGAGTGTTAGTATATTAATAACCTGATACAATCAGTTCAATTGCCAAGATGAACAATAACCTTGTCGAGAATATCTACTAGAAGTTTTTTGCCTGTAAATTTGAGCTTCTCATGAACATTTAATATTGTCGTTCTAGAGGGAGGATCAGTATGCCCACTGGTAAGGCGTTCCCGGAGTGAGAGGATGCCCTTTAAGTCAAAAATCACTACGTTTTGTCAACACTCAGAAAAAAGAGTACATGGATTGACTGGTGTATTAGGTTGAGAATTGTCATTTAAATTGTGCTTTTCTCATAATTCTATGTACAGAATGTTTGAGCTGTGATGAGGAATAAGTGTAATATTGGCTATGAACGATCGAATTTGACGAGAGAGCAAGATATGTAAGCTAATGAGAAATTATATGAGTCTCAAAAGTACCACATACACAAATATTAAACAATATACTAATACAATTTTTATGCTGTTTTATCTATATATAAACCGAAAAATTGCCATATTGTGTTTCTACTAAACCCATTAAACTGGCAGATATGCGAATATATGATTTTAAATGTATTTTGGCACTTAATTTTCAATGAATTTCTCATCTATATTTAGAGGGCGTTGAGGTAGTGTATATTATTAAGTCGCAAATATATCATTAAGGATCAGGTATGTGACAGCGCATCCGACGTGGTATATAAAAAAAGGTGCTAGTTTATTACATCTACGCGGTCTAACAACTAATGGCAAGCTGATCTATGCACCGATGTTATAACACCTAATCCACTGGGTTGCGATTTGGCGTTGGCCTACACATCCGACCCTCCTCGTCTCCCCTCGCCTCTCACTGAACCACCCACTGCCTCACTTCAGCGCCCCATCACGCAGTCCAT
>SNQN01001950.1:34920-59053 GCA_008642245.1 Bassia scoparia
TGAGTAGTTTAGCAACTTAGGAGTGTTAGGAGTCCTATCTATAATCATTTCAATGCCAAGATGATATTAATAACTCTTTCCAATCACTATATTTGCCTTAAATTGTGGTTTCTCAAACCTTATTTGCTTTGGATTCGGTCACCTAAGGTCTTTGGGGTGAGAGGTGCCTTAATCAATCCTTTGCAAGGGATTGTGAGGATTGACTTGGGTATTGGTTTGATTCATGTTTGTTCAATTCTAGTGAGGACTTGAGGGGACTTGGGTTTGAGGTTGAATTGAGAGAGTTAGATGACTTGGGAAATGATTCTAACCACATTTCCAAACTAAGATTTCAATTCCCCTATTGATTAGAGTATAGTAGACACTTTGATTTGCATAATTCCATACTATAAATGGGCACAACTAGCATCTCCTAGTTGACTTAGAATAATTTGATTTCCAAAGTCTTGTTCCAAGATCTACAATTAGTTTAGCTTTCAAAGAAAATTCTCATTTCAAAGTTTGTTTTGCTTGCCAATTTAGATAGTTTGGACTTGAACACTTCTTAATTCCTTCCTTGAGGTTTGACCCATTACTTACTTCTATACTAAGTATAGATTGCAGTTTTGGCTTTACAAAATTATTTGATTGGACTTGATTAGGAAATTTTCTCAACGACCCTAGTTAAGCCCTCGTCAGCCTCCTGAACTCTTTTTCACAAGAGTTGTACTAGACAACTTTCTTAAGAATCCWATTTTGGTACCTCCAAACCCCATGGCTTTTCTTCAAATTTGGTTGTTTTACCCTTTTATTTTCCGTTTTGGCCCATGTTTGCTCTACTATCATTAAAAGAACTGTCATGCCCCTTTATATTTTAGATTTACATCTATGTACAACTATGTATGACGAACGATGAAGGGTGCAACATAGAAGTGTTGTTACCATTTGCGCATTCATTTTGTCTTCATTCCTGATTCTGAAGTGTCTCACCGCCGTGTATCTTTAAGTAGTTGCGGAATTTATTAGTGTCAAAAAATGATAAATCATCTTATTACAAATCAACTTATTGTTCTAGCTTTTCTTCATAAGAGCTAATGCTACAGATCGTGAATAGAATGGCTTTTGCCTCCAGCTGGTTGGGTGAAAACGGCATGGGAACCTTTAGAAGAAATGTTGGAGAACTCARGTATGGATGGTGTGGTTTTCAGGTAGTTTGCCAAGGAAAACACATATGTCACTTTGGTGGAAAAATAATTATTGGATTCTTATATCACTCATAAAATTAGTAATTGACTCCCTTACAATTTTAACTCTCTACATGTCATGTTATGTGGTTTTAGCCATTGCTTCAATCATTGGAGTCCTCATTCTTCTTGCTATAAACTGTTTGGAAATCAGTTGATCAACGATTTTTCTGATCTTCCCAATAAGGKTTTGGATTCTTTTAGCATTTCCAATAATGTCAATAACGGCTCAAACCGGTGAATAATTTCTKTGCATTGATACATGGACATGGATCAYTTTGTCTAATTGTTATGAAAATGAGTTTTGTTAAAGTATTCAGTAAAAAACTTATTATGGCTATCTGTCAAAGCATATGATTATTTACTATCTACTYGCTTGCTTCACAGCCGTGTTTTTTTACAAAAGACCAATGTGTTACATTAGTATTACACTGTTTACTTCAGAAGGCCTTCAAGTATGTTCCTTCAAATCAATTTCTTTAGTTTTTATGTGATTAATAGATTCTGTAAAAAAACTTATAATGGCTATGATGCTTGTTGTCCGGCTTNGTATTCAGTAAAAAACTTATTATGGCTATCTGTCAAAGCATATGATTATTTACTATCTACTYGCTTGCTTCACAGCCGTGTTTTTTTACAAAAGACCAATGTGTTACATTAGTATTACACTGTTTACTTCAGAAGGCCTTCAAGTATGTTCCTTCAAATCAATTTCTTTAGTTTTTATGTGATTAATAGATTCTGTAAAAAAACTTATAATGGCTATGATGCTTGTTGTCCTGCTTCTAACATGCTGATGCTTGCTGCTAGTGTGGCAGAACGTTGTGTGTTGCATGTTTTTAATATTGTTGTTAAGGTAAGGTGAGTATGTTTATAAAAGGTTCTAAATGATTCGATTTTGTATAATTTTAATACTTAGTTACTTACAATTTTTTTGATTCCCACTTTGTTTGCCTGATTTTTTTTACAAGGGACCAACATCTATGAAGAATTTGATAACATGATCGTAAAGTGCATAGCTTTTAGTAGTGTTAATGCAATATCTGCCGTTATTTTAGGTGTTGTGTTTAGAAACCAATATGTAATGATGTAATTTTTCAAATATTTTTACTTTGAAAATTCCATAGTTAGAACATTTCCTTAGGAAATGGAGTACATGAATCTTAATGTATATGTAATGCATTCCAAATTTTGATTTATGTAAAATATAGTACTTGCATTATAATCTTATATTGGTGCCATATATTATGTTGTTCTATTTATATTTTTTTATGAGTACGCATTTGCGTTTTTATATTAAAAAAAGGTTGTCTGCCATGGGAACAATTGTGACAAAATTATCATTTAGCCATGGGAGTATTTATGGMAAAGGAAAATTGTGACAAAGTATATTTTTAGCCACGGTAATATTTGTAACAAAAGCAATTAATTAGCCACAATAACACTTGTGGCAAGTGATTTTTTAGCCATGGGAACATTCATGGCAAATATATATTTTAGCCACAATAGTTTTTAAAGCAAAAGCAGTTATTTAGCCACAATAACACTTGTGGCAAGAGGCTTGTTAGACATGGGAGCACACGTGGCATGCTAATTTTTTTTTATCCACGGGAATACATGTGGCATAAAAATCGATTTATGCCACACCTTTAGTTTTCTTGTGGCAAAATCGTAGCCACAGCCACTTGTGTCACAGAAATAATTTTTTAGAATTCCCATAATTTTTTNTGCAACTTCCGATTCATTAAGAAGGACATCAGTATGAGCCATCCGCCAACGCTCAAATGATATGTCGAGCCGCTTGTGACCTATGGCCCCATGTCCTTCTAATCTCCCACTATGTTGAGATTTAGGGAGCTCGATAGCCTTCACATTAGCAAGGAATTCACTACTGAATCTAGTAGCCTCTTCAAAATATAGTCTCTCTGCAATGCATCCTTCGGCTTGAAAAGGATGATTCTTGACATATCCTTTGTATGTCTTCATTTTCCATTCAACAAGATATTGATTTCTCAAGACCCTTACMAGATGAATTGTCAAGTGAATCATAATATGAAAAAAGATGGGGCAAAGTACATCTTTAATTGATATAGAATGACAACAATTTCATCTTCAAGAAATTTCAAGTCCTTAGGATCAATTACTTTACTATATAAAGAAGTGAAGAAAGAGCACAATCGAATAATGGCAAATTGAACATTTTTGGGTAAAATTGAACGAATAGCGACTTTCAACAAGAACTGCATCAAAATATGACAATCATGAGACTTTAGTCCTACAAGTTTTAGATTATCTATAGATACAAGGTTCTTGATGTTTGATGAACAACCCTCGGGAACTTTCACACCCGCTAAACTTTTACAAAACTCTTTCTTCTCTTTTCTTGAAAAAGTATAAGCCGCTAGAGGAAGATATTTTCTTCCATTCTTCTCCACTGCATGGAGTTCAATTTTTATCCCCATACTCTTTAAGTCATCTCGAGCACTAGCCCCATCTTTTTTTTTCTCCGACTTGTTCAACATTGTACCAATTAAGCTATCAAATACATTATTCTCAATGTGTAGAACATCCAAACAATGTCTAACTTATAAATCTTTCCAATAAGGCAAGTGCAAAAATATTGAACATTTCTTGTATCCTTGAGAAGGAAGAGTAGATTTACGTCTTTTCCCAAAGGTGGTCTGAATGTCTTTATCCTTTTCAAATACCTCTTCATCGGTCAGAACTTTTGGGCGTTCTCCCAATTCTTGGGTCTCGTCAAAGGCTTTTTTCATCTTACGATATGGATGATCCATTGGCAAACAACAATGATGTTTGTTGTAGGTCGTCTTTCTAGTTGCCGGCAAAAAGAAGCATTTCATACCATCCTAGCATATGGGACAAGTTGTTTTCCCTCTTACAATATATCTTGATAGATTACCATATGCAGGATAATCTTGGATGGTGCAAAATAACAAGGCTCTTAAATAAAACATCTCCTTTCGATGTGCATCATATGTCTGAACACCTTCTTCCCATAGCAAAATCAAATCATCAAGGGAAATTTCCTCAGGTACCCCTGAGGTTTGGTCTAATAGCTCAGGTACCCCTGAGCTTTTGGAATTACCTCAGGTACCCCTAAGGTTATGGGTTTATAGCTCARATGCCCTYACTAAGCCTTTCCGTCACTGTTCCGTTACTTCTCCCATCCATTTAACCTGCCTCAACTAATTAAAACTAAATATTAAAGACACCACCACTGTAAGTCTATGACCTCCATAACCACCACCACCACCTCCATGGCCAAATTCACGAACTACCACCACGAACCACGAGCCACGACCACCACAAACTACCACCCTCACGAACCACCAACACTGCACGACCACTACCACCGCCACATCNTTTTTTTTATCCACGGGAATACATGTGGCATAAAAATCGATTTATGCCACACCTTTAGTTTTCTTGTGGCAAAATCGTAGCCACAGCCACTTGTGTCACAGAAATAATKTTTTAGAATTCCCATAATTTTTTAACTTGTGCCATGATTCCTAACGTGGCACAAAATGCAATTTGTTGTAGTGCTAGTTCATCATAAGTGACACCAATGTTGTTGTCGACCCGTTTAYATCCAAAAATTGGTACGAAGAAACCATTGTAATGCAACTCAAATATTTATTCAATAATTCCATAGTATTACATTTTATTAAAGAGTGGTCTTTTGTCTTTCGCGTTAGAAAAGTGCATAGGTTCAGCTTCCCAAGTCACCCCACTATTTTGCATGGTACTTACTTCATCTTATGCCCTAGTGTAATATGTATAGCCATTATACACATATCCTGAATAAAAAGGAGCATTGAAGTTCGGTCCATAAGCTAAGCTCTTTAGTCGATTGGACATAGTAACTTGWTCATCATGAGGCTCTCTAGTCACTTCACTTTTTAACCATGTGTAGAATGTTTTGTTGTGTTCACTAAGTATTACTCGCTSACTTGCCTTTGGATTTTTCTTTCGCAAGTAAGCCAATTGCATTTGAACATAAGRTGCAACTTCCGATTCATTAAGAAGGACATCAGTATGAGCCATCCGCCAACGCTCAAATGATATGTCGAGCCGCTTGTGACCTATGGCCCCATGTCCTTCTAATCTCCCACTATGTTGAGATTTAGGGAGCTCGATAGCCTTCACATTAGCAAGGAATTCACTACTGAATCTAGTAGCCTCTTCAAAATATAGTCTCTCTGCAATGCATCCTTCGGCTTGAAAAGGATGATTCTTGACATATCCTTTGTATGTCTTCATTTTCCATTCAACAAGATATTGATTTCTCAAGACCCTTACMAGATGAATTGTCAAGTGAATCATAATATGAAAAAAGATGGGGCAAAGTACATCTTTAATTGATATAGAATGACAACAATTTCATCTTCAAGAAATTTCAAGTCCTTAGGATCAATTACTTTACTATATAAAGAAGTGAAGAAAGAGCACAATCGAATAATGGCAAATTGAACATTTTTGGGCTGGTTAAGCACACCTACACCGAGGGCTTCGGCCTCCGGCCAATTGTTACTCAGCTGTCTTGTGTTTAGGCACTTTCACGACTAAAAGGCCTGTGTAGTGCGGTGTGAACATGTGTGTTAAGTGCACGTGAAAATTTTCTCTTTTGATTGCATGGACCTTTGTTCCCTTGTGGCACTGCGTTGTGACATTTGGGTTTCTAGGTTTGTATCTTTGACTAAAGCGCCATTGGTGCCTCATTAGAGCATTTCGTGTTTGAGACTGGTCGACACCTCGATGTTTTGGTGGGAGAATGGTGTGAGCGGTGTTATGGGGCTTGTGTTTGCCTTTTGTGCATTTGGGTGATTATGGGTTTAAAGTGTGTTTGCTTTTATGTTTTAGTGTCTGATTTTAGGAGTGGTCATTATTTTTGGCCACAGTGTAAGTAAAAGCTCTTGTAAAAAGTTTTAATTGTTTCTCACCTCCATTTTCTCCATCTGCCACACTTGACTTCTCCAGTCTATATGTCATTCACCATTTGTCACTCTATTGACTCCATTTGACCTTCTTGTCATCACGATCTGGAGTACTCAGACTTTTCAACAAAATCACGAGTCGCATTATAAGGGTTTTCTCCAAACTTCATACTTTACATTCATTTCTACATTTCTCTATCTATCCAATCAATGACTTTAACCATTGGGTTACAATTTACGGGGCACTCTCTGTGGCTTCCGCTCTCGGTCTCTGGGCCGGTTTTTTGCTTAAGAAGGTTGACCTGGGAGAATCATTGAACACTTGAGTTGGTGTTCGAGTTTGATAACACCAAATCATAGACTCGAGTGTTTCCATTGAAATTGGATGCTTGGTTCACCTCGACTCTCTTAAGTTTTCCCTTGATGATGTCTATCACGTTGCCTAAGAATTGCAATCACAATTTATGTGTTGTCGGACACTTTTATTGTTGTTTCTCTATATTGTTTTTGCATCAGGAGGGATTGATCACAACATTGCTATGTCTTCATTCATTAAAGTCTTTATGGAGTATTTATCACCAGCTTCTCACAGAACAATTTTTATGTCGACGATTGTATAAATTCCGAAAATTTGGAATGCTGTCCTAAAGGTAAATAATTCCCATTGACGACTACCTCTGTTCGGACTTTTCCATTGTCTGATTTTTAACCTTGTCTAAGTTGACGATTGTCATAGAGTACATTTTGGAAGGTTCAATGAAGGATTCTGTGGAGACTTCAGGGTCATTTTGTTTGTCTCTGTCAAGCTCTGCAAAAATCTTTTTTTTGTGGTGAAGATTTATTCAGATCGGCTAATATAGTTAGTTGAACTTAGTGTTGAGCTTTCGTTTGTCGGTGAATCGTAGATATAGGGCCTACCATGATAATGTTATTCACTGAGATTATAGGCAACATTTGTGTGAATTTTTCCCTTGCTCCAAATTCCATTGCCAGTTTTGCAACCTCGATCTTCTGAACGGAGTTCGTGCATATTTTACGCTTGGGAGAGGAGAGGTTTCGCACAAACGTGTCACTCTTCGTTGCTTTTATATGTCCCTTTGTTTGTAATTATGTAGGCGGTTGGTGTTGCGAAGTTGGTTTTTTTGCACTTATGGAGCCGATACGCCTTTGGATGTGAGCTCCTGCGTCTTATCGGGTTCCCTATGCTTCTATTTGGCGTAACATTGTGAATTACAAGACTAGGCCCCTATTAGTAAGTCCTCAGTCTAACTTCCTACACTGTATCTCTTTATTTCTATTGGTAATTTATCTTGGATAGAAATCCTGGCCTAGGGATTAATTTATCTTCCCTTAACGGACTGCTTGGATTGCAAAGTCACCAATATCATTTGAGATTATGTGCTTGCGCAGTTGTCGTACAGGGTTGTGTGTCGCGCCAGTACGAGATCAGATATTTATTTATTACCTCATTTTATTGTTGGGAGTTAGCGACGGACGGGTTGACTCGATTGAGCTTCCCCCCACTGAAAGGGCGTGTCATTTGGTTTTGTGGTCCTTAGGACCCTCTCGGTCAAGAGCTTGAAGGAGATTTTAGGAATGTTTGATTAAGTTGGAGATGATAAGGATTGTAGTTGTCTATTGACTTGTATCTCCTAAGTTCTTATTGACTGATGATTTTTGCACTTATGGCATTATTTCCAGAACTTATTAACTGTGCTATGTTACTATGGTAATATATTGTTTTGCTTTCTTTTATTATCGATTTTTTTTTTAGGTGGCAATTAAGATGGAAATACATTACACAACCAAAAAATTTCAGAAAACTGCAAAAAAGAGTTTGCTCATTAAATACAGATTTTCTTTTCTTTTTTCCTATTTTTTTTGATATTTTCATTTCTTATGTGTAGCCCACATCTTTTCTTCTTGTACCTTTGCCTTATTCGGTTTTCTCATTGGTTCTCTTAATGTGGTTATATCTAAGGACACAATTGGAGAAAAATAATAGGATTTTTTGTTTGTTGATGAAGATTTGGATTTGGATGGCATTTGACGTGTTTATATGATTAGACTCTTTTGTTCTGGCCTCGCTGGACAGTGTCAATGGAAAGTTATCGGAAACAGATCAGAGTTAATCATTTTCTCTCAAAATCGGCTACTCCTCTGTTACACCAAATTCCAAAGCATAGAGAAATTCATCCTCTCACTAGGTTAATGGGACTCTTCCTTGAATTGCAACAACTGCTTTAAAACAAGCCAGCTGGCAGAGTTCTTGGTCAGACGGATAAGTGATCCTTTGATCTAGCCAGAGCAGCCGAACAACGCGGAAGATAGGGCTCTGTGGTTGCAATGATAAGCGGATGTCCCTTGACTATGGTGAGAATAGCTTGCAAATTATTTGATTGAGTATGACGACGGTTAAAAGCGGCTTCGCTGAGAAATTGCTTGTGAGACGTCTCTTATTATTAAGAGCCAAGTAGGGCCGGACCCCACTACAAAGTGCAATAATGGGTGGCGGTGACACTAGAATATGATTACCGTGTTTTGCCAGGAGTAGAAATAATCCGCATGTCCTCTGATTTATCTTATTGCTTGTTCTGTGGACTATTTATTCTGAGATCGGTAAGATATTCCTTAGAGCTAAACTGTGAGGAGTGCAATATTATGTGGCATTATCATTTTCCGGTCGGGTTTTGGGTTCAAATTATTTTCCCTTTTTCACATTTTAGCCTTATTATGATTATTACATTGCTTTAATTCCACATACGTATTTGAGAATAAATTGTGGGTTTATTCGTATTACCTCTTGGCACCTAACTGACAAGACTTTCCTTATCGCATGTTAGCCACAAGTTTATAGTACTTCTTAAGTCTTCAAATTTCTCGACTATGTTTGATTGCCTTTCTTCTTAGAAGCATCAATGATTTGATAGTGGTTACCGTCTTCAAACATGAAAGTTTGTATAGGCTTTTCGTATAATTTCCATCAAAAGCCTAAAATTTGATGTTGTGAAGACTCAATAAGTGTGTGTGGAAATGCAATAGTATTGCAGGCATAGTTGATAATAGTATGCTCGGCAAGTGCATCTGGAGCTAAAAAGATATTAGACAGTAAAATTAAAACATGAAAGACGACCATATAACTCTTCAGAAAAATTGATAAGCACGTTTTGGGGTAATACTAGGCTAATGGCAAACTGTTGAGAGGCTGAACTCTCTAAGAGAGGCCGTGAGAATTATGTCAAAGTGTGGCCTTAATAAAACTTGGCTCCTCCCAGTGTGTGAGTGTTGTTGAATTGGGGCACCTCATCCCCAAAGAATTGGTTTGATGTTTGTTAAACTTCACTTGTAGGTATAACCATCCACAAGACCAAATTTCCTATCCTCACCCATCCTTTTAGCCAGCATAGACTCTTAGGGCAGCCAAGCCGCAAAGTCCCTTTGGACCTTATTTGAGAGTTGAGCTCACGAACTATGTGTGCAGAGAATTTTTCCTTGTCTTGAAGTATTATTGTCCTGGTTTAAGCCCGTATCCCTGAGAGATATCTCACAATTTTTCATTTTGATGTCTAGTGCAATGTGCGCTTTAATAGCGTCATTTTTCTTAAAAATGAATCGACCGGTACTAGGCTCTATATTTTGAACTAGTCCTCTTCTTTCACGGGTTATTTGTTAGGCTTGGTCACCGACAAAATGCTGATCGGGAATTGACTAAGTTCTTGGATCATTACTGTGAAAGCATATCAAGGGATGGGTCCGAGGCTTTGGAGAGAAGGGAAGAGGAAGTTAGGTACTCTATTGGACTCCTGGATAGTAGTTATAGATCGTCAGAAGTGTGTCTTCTGATAAGTGCGGCATCAGGCAATGTTAGTTTGATATCTATTTGACTCTTGTTTGATTTCAGGTCTGGTTTGCGTGGATCAATTTCTCATTTTCCTACTCTGGTAATGCACGCCCCTCGAAACGCGGTTAAACAAGTCCAAGAAGCTATCGGCCATCATCTTAATATTGGCACATTTTATTGTTTGGTTTCAATGAGTTTCTCTCACATTTTCTGCGGTATTTATGTAGTTTGTGTCTTCTCTCCACTTGTAGTCCCTGGTATGGGTGTCTATCTTGGAAACCTTTTACCATTATTCATGATGGTCCCTTGATTTCTTCTTATTTATCGGAATTCGCGAGGGGCGTTGTGGGTCTTCACTTTGCGTATACCAGCAGACCACTAGCAACTAGAGACCCTTCCTCGTACATTTCCTGCGTCACGTTAGGTCTAGACGAGGGTCCTTTGTATGGGTTTAATAATTGTGGTCGGTCGATAGCTTAACATAGTTTGCTATATAAAATAGTTGTGTTAGGCTCCGTTGAGATTGTCAAATACCTGGTCAATACGATAATAGAGACAGAATTTATAGTGTTTAGCTGTTATAATTTTCGTATCTTTCACTTTTATTATACTTTGGGCTGCTCATTTGCTTTTGGGCCTTTTACTTTTGTTCTACATAGGACGTGGGAAGGGAGGAAGATCCTATTGTTGTGGTTGATGGGGAGAGTTGATAGAGCATTGCCAGTATAATGTGTGACGACATCTCTAAGGGCATCTGTATTTCGGGCTTTGCCTCATAAAATTTGCGTCGCTAAATATATGTAGTTCTGTATTTTTCCGATCACTCTAAAGGTATTTTTTTCACTATTTACCCCGGGTAATATTGGATGTGTGACCATTTTCCTACATTTTCAGAAGCTCATAAGCTATTTTGGCAATGAAGCATTAGCTTGGTTATTTTAGTCCTGTGTTTGTATTTTACCGGTGCATTACTGGTTCTGTTCACTAGTTTTCTCTTCTTCCGGCTGGATTCTTTATGGGAGCACTCATTGCAACTGGGTCTTGGGAGTGCGGGTGGTGTGGTTGATTTTGCAAGTTTGCAACGAGTATGTGGTATGGAATCGTAGGACAGCTGCTTTATGTGTCTTGTTATATTTTGAATGCCTTCCGCTATCTTGTTGGCTTGGTTGTGGTTTTATTAAGTTGAGGCAGCCCTTGAAGATTTAACCCTAGTACCATTTCCTCTACACCTACTTTCGAGCCATATCTGGATCTTTACGATCTTTTGGGACTTGACTTTTCCAATGATTTTTGACTCTTGAGAGCTTTCTTCAATCGTATAACAATAGGGTGGGAGGGCTTGATTAGAAGTAAGCTTTGCCAATCACTCGATTCAATCCCCAGAGCTATATGAATTATGGCATGACAATTGGTTGTATATCTTGGGAGGGGGACAAGCACTGTGTATCGGGATTGGCAAATAAAGGTGGAGGATTACTCGGGGAGGTTGAGAACAGTCTCAGCGACTGATGTACACTGCAGCTTCTGCAGGCGCGGGTACCTGCATGAACACGCCCTAACAGGATGCCCTAAGAACCACTTGGCACTTGACCAGAGAAGTTTGGTGGTAGCAGTGCCCCGGCCCCCCCCATGAGACACCTCATTCTGAGCGTCTCATGATGGACCTTCCAAGGTCGGAAGGCACTGCCAACCTGTCACCGTGCCCGAAATGGACTTTATGCCGAGGCAAACTGCGGATGAGACCGATAGCAAATCCAAGCTCGACTGACTTCATACTGAGACCCCTGCTGTGTGTTGGCTGGGGGGGGGGGGGGGTCTGTCCGATCTAGCTGGTTTCTTGGACTAGGACAGCACTTGTTCCTAAGAAGGTGCCAGTTGGGGAGAAGGGCTAGAAGCCTACGATCCACTCTTCCTCTACTCGAAGATGGACTCGCAAATGTTGCTGAACCAGACGTAGGATCGTCTAGGGCCTTAAACAGGGCCTTGCTGGGACGGGAATGTATTGTATCAGAAAGGGGTAATATGGGAAGCGCTGACGGTCGAGATACCTTGACCTACCATGACGCATGCAGCAACTGGGTGACGCGAAGCCTGATAACTGGCAGGCCAAGAGATTCGTGGGTTCGTCAAAAGTAAGGGGTGTCGATTGGAGCCGGCCGCGCTACAAAGTTTGTACCCTGCGGAATCAGGAGAGGCGACGGAGCCCATTAGAGTGATTGGCCTTTTTCCACAACTCTTGTTACTTGTACAATGGCCTTTGTCTCTTTAGGAACCGAGGCCCACTGGTTCATATCAAGTGGAAGTGGGCACAGCCCGATCCATCGTTTGTAATGTAACTTTCGTATGACTTCACCAAAGTTGAGATCTTGGAGACTTGATATTGCCTCTTTTCGGACATGTTGGGCCATTTGTAGGTTTTATGGCCCATGTTTGTATTCACAAGATAATTTTCGAGTAACAAAAGCTAGTGTAATATAATAGAGAAAGTTCTATAGCCATAAAACTGTTGCATGCTGTCCGTTTAAAGTATATACCAGGGCAGATGAGGAGATGGAGAACTAAGGAGTAGAGATAAAGTACTTACGGATACAATAGCAATTTTAGAGAGTACGACTCTTTGTAGACTTTTTCTTTTTGTTCTCTTCAACTCCATCTTCTTTCATTCTTGCTATTAAAGAGAGGAGAGGGAGCCAACCAAAGAATCTTGTCGAAATTTATTGTATTGTCAACTTTCAGAATTCTCATTTCTCAAAGGACAAGGGTTTAGCAATCTTTATATGCTTTCCACCTATGGAGAGGGTTTCTCCAGTGTTGTATATTTCTCATTTCCAAGTCCTTAATTTTAGTTTTAGGATTAGTTGTGGTTGGGATACTATTGGCCTCAAATGTTTCCGGAGGATGGACTTTTGTCGATCGTTTTCACAGCTCATTGTTAGTGGTAATCGGGTCATTGTTTTAATCTCTTGCTAGTTTTTGAATGTATTGTTCTTAGTATCCGTTTGTTTGGAGTAAGCTAGAATCTACTAGTGTTTGTGTTAGATTGCCTTTTGGTACGTCTTTAGTACGTGAGTTTTTTATGCTTGAATTTTGCTTAAGGTATTGACTTAGATAGCTTTAGCTTGTTATATAGGCAGACTTTTTGTTGGTTGGCAGATTTATCTAGACTTTAAAATTGGACTTCTCTATCTCAGAATTTTTTCTTCTTTGCCCTAATTTTTATAGGGATTTCTTTTACTTCTAAGCATGTTTATCTTGAGTAGTTTAGCAACTTAGGATCTGTTTAGGGCCAGTCCATATCCACTATACCCATCATTTCGAATTGCCAAGTAGGATATTAAAGTAATTCTTAACTTTCTTTTACCAAATATGCATCTAAGTATTTGCCGTACCTAAATTTGTGGTTTCTTTCGGAACCACCTTATTATGCCTTTGGATTCGTCACCTAAGGTCTTTTGGGAGTGAGGGGTGCCTTATCAATCCTTTGACCACAGGAGTAATACGTGAGTTGCCGCACTTGAGGGACTTGAGGTATTGTGCTTTTGAATATGACAATCGTTTTTGTTCATATTCTTTTATGTGAGGTAGCTTGAGGGGCGACAATAGGGCTTTGAGGTATTGAATTGAGATAGAGTAAGAAATGCCACTAAATTGAAAATGCATTCTCAACCACATTTTTCCAACTAAAGATTTCCTTTTGCTATAGTTCCACATATATTGGAATTAGCAGTATAGTGATCACACTAATGATGTCGGTTCGGGCCATGAACTGGCTTGATTTGCAATAATTCCATACTATAAATGGGCACAACTAGCATCTCCTAGTTGACTTAGAATAAATTTGATTTCCAAAAGCCTCTTGGGTCCACGAGACTACAATTAGTTTTAGCTTTCCAAAGAAAATTCCTCATTTCAAAGCTCTTGTTTTTGCTTGCCAAGATTAGCTTGGCACTTAATGACTAGACTTCCTGGGACTTGAATCACTTAGTCTCTGCACTTTTCTCTTCCTTTGACTGGTTGGCTTACCCATTAACTGGCTACGTTTCTAGGTAAACACATTAACGTTAATCACTCTTGGAGTTTGTCTTATGGATATGTGCTTCTTAATACAAACGGATTTAAATTATGAACTTGGAAGCATTTAGAAATTATTAGGAAAATTTTCTCAACGACCCTATAGATTACAAAGTAGTGTCACGCACATTTCCTCCATCACGGGTCACGCTCCACATCACGCGACCTCCAAATATGGTCTTTTCACAATGCATTGTTGTACTAGACAACCTTTTCATTACGAAGAAATATCGCACTTAAGTTTAAAGTGAATATTACGGTGTGAGTACTATTATCTCTCCACACCTCGCACATGGACTTTTCAGCATCTTACGGAAAACCTTGAATGTGTTCTGCTGTATTACCTCTTTTTGAGTGTCCGAGTGCTGCTCGAACTCATTTGTCTGTTTAGGCTCCTGCTCAATTCATAAGTGAACAAAGACAACCAACGCGTCAAAGTCCACTCTTTTATTTTTTAGATTTACAACATGATATCTTGATAGTACAAAAGTGACTTAATGTCAGATGAAAACTGCGAACGACACTGATGAGAGGCTGGCGAATCGGTGATTATCGTAAGCTCGCTCGATTTAACCTATATGATATTTTAGCAGACAGTTCACAATATTAACTTCGTCTTCTAATCGATTCCACACAGATGCAGAAGCGAGAAATGAAGATTTTGTCAAGCTATCCGAATGTGAGTTAGGCAGGACGTTTAAGGTTAAGGATCGACCACAGAGCACTTGTCGTACTAAATATTAGTCGCTCAACAAATAATGACTTAAATTCACCATTTATATATACATTTACATGAACTACCAAAACCTGAAACTAAATATACTTGTTGTACACTCAAAACTTGTTTTGATAAGGTTGCCTACGCTACTTACGGCCTAAAGAGTGGCTCTCTACTACTTCTACATATACACGATGCTAATTAGACTTGTGTTCACCCACCTGTGAATCTAGGAAAGAGAGAATCGGCTCTTGCTTGCCTCACATGCTGGTTTGTGTTTCGAGTGTAAGTAAGGATCGAAGCACAAATGAAAGCTTTGACGCCAGGAATCATTTATTTTCAGAGCAAGAAATGTTCGACAGAAAATCTCAAGAATGAGTGATGGAGATATGGTTGTCGTTAGATCTAAGTGTAGTCTTGCCTAAGGAGACAACAACATGGATGTAAGGGACTAAACAAAATTTTTAATATTGGTGGTGAGGAGTGAGGAGGATATGAAAATTATTGGTGATTCTTATGAATCATTCCAGATATAATACATTTAGAGATTATATATGTATGGGCGTGCCAATTAGTGCACATATTTTTACTGGTTAACACGGCTCTTCTATCTAACACTGGCAAACGGTGTTATAATGTAGTGTTTTAATTAAGATTCCATGGTGCATCCAATTCATTGGAGGCTTGTGGGTCCTGCATTACATCTCACTTGGTATGTTGCGATTATCTTTTCGGAGAATAATACTTTTCACCAGAACGTTTTTCGGAATAAATAGTTGATCAAGATCGATTTTTCCTCTCTTCTCCAATAAAGGGTTCTTGAGAGTGTCTATTAGGGCAATATTTCCAGGTAGACTCGGGGCCAAAATAAGGTTTCTCAATATGCATCTCTGTGCTCAAGTACCGTTGGCTAAGATCAAACATTTCGAGCTTAGACTGATTGGGGAATGCACATGGAGGTCGAGATATTCTCCCAGCTAGAGAATAGCAACTATGCTGCAGTTGACGATTGTTAGTCACAAATTGTTAGTGTTATCATGGTTCTTGATCTTAAAGAGTATTTGCTCAGTAAATTTATATTACCAAGAATTTTATCTCGGGTATTTAGACTGTTCCAAACGCATATCAGTGATTCAATTTAATACTAGATGGGCAAATACTTTAACGGGACAATCTGGTATCTGCCTTCACTAGCGTAAGTTTCTACTTGCGACTCATTACACTCATACACGAAGCCACAAAATGATGGAGGATTGCAACTGTTCATTTTAGATGTATAGTTTATCTGTACATAGTTTCTTGTATTGTTTTCTAACATGAATGAATCTGTACTTGTACGACATCAAATGACATCAACGTGCTTCAATACTGTAATAAACCATCTCCGCAGACGCCATCTGTTCGACTGTGTATGCCATTTCACTGCTCATCATCCTTTTCCACAAGCATCACTCAGAATATACCTCATTCTTTATGTCTTTTTTTCAAGTGATTACACTCATGGCAGACTATTACCTGTCATAAAATATATACGTAATAATACGGCTTACTGAGGATATCTGTCTTTGTCTCCTGCGATGAATACTACTCACTGCTGCATTTCTATGCTTAGACTTGCTGGCGCTCGACATGAGTGTGCGCCAAACAGTTGGGCAAAAAAAAAAACACACCCAAGTTACACTATTGAATCGTAGCGGCAAGGCATAGATATTGGAATATGTTTGATCTAAAAATGATCTCCTAGATTCTTGTACTTTTCTTGGCGACTTTATATAGGGTTCAATTCTTAGATGATTCACGTTATTTGATCTTTTTCAGTATCACAGAAAGTGGGTTATCTGAACCGATATTCTTTTTTTGAAGCTATAGGATTGTTATTTAATTAGACATTTTACAGTTTTCATCTTTAAGTATGACTATATGTTTTTGTGGTGTGATTACTCACGTAAGAATACTTCGTGTTGCCTCAGATCTTTTTTTTACAAGGGACCAACATCGATTATTGAAGAATTTGTTATAACATGATCTGTGGGAAATGAGCACTTTGAGCCTTTGTCTATTGACTGGATTACATGTATTGCTCGCACTTGAGAAGACCTTGGACTACCTGGGTACAGATGCAATTAAGGTCACCTTGTGCCCGGTTTACTCTCCAATGTAGTAGTGTAGTGAATGATGGCTTAAGAAACAGCGCACGATTAATTAATGGATAACTTGAAAGAGATCTCATTTTGCGCAAATTATTCTTAATACTTAGTTTAGAGTGAAAATATTTCCACTTAGAGAGTTATAGAACATTATATGGTCACCTGGTATGAAGACAATATTGGCAGAGACGTCAATTACAGTGAGTGTCTCATAAATTGGATATATGAATTTGTTCTTAATGTCACAGTAAGGAATTAGTCTCATTGTATTATAGAGAGCATAGTATAAGTATTAGTCACCCTGTCACTTGAAATGTCGGTCTAAAGAGGGTTATGCTTACAGTAGGTAATGGTGGAGTAGCCATGAAGAACGACGAGAGGAGGGAGATTACTGTGTTAGCATATGGGTCTCAATGTTATCGTGAAGAGTTCGTATATTTATAAGCGTAGTGGGAAGCGGATGAATTATCCTAGGCTATTCTATTCAACACACTGTATGGACTGTTTGTATTTCATAATTCATTAATACACACAACAGATAGGAGAGTTGTTGGACACTATGATTCATGTAGGCACAAACAAGCTTTGGTGAGCTATAAGCTCTCCTGATCTGAGGTCTTATTGAGCACTGATCAGAGGCTTGGGATAGGAGTAACGAGTTCCAAGTATTCGGCCAATTACTGTGGAGAAATTATATTGTGTATAAAGTATATCTATTTGATAGATCGTCGGGACTAAGTGGAGATAAGCCAGATTTCTGTACATGTGTGAAACCAGCAATGGCGCAAATTTATATTGACTGGCACATATTAACACGTTGGAAATGGTAAGTTGGATTTCTTTTAGCCATGGAGGGAAAGAATTACAGTGGCGTGCAAATGTATATTTATTTAAATAGGTCTTCCAGAAGTATCA
Organism: Bassia scoparia; assembly: GCA_008642245.1. Taxonomy (NCBI): domain Eukaryota; kingdom Viridiplantae; phylum Streptophyta; class Magnoliopsida; order Caryophyllales; family Amaranthaceae; genus Bassia; species Bassia scoparia. The sequence continues at coordinate 52,794 of SNQN01001950.1, forward strand.
TATTGCTCTAGGAGGGCTAATAGTAAGCAGTTATTTCTATGCCCACAAATGGAAACAACTATATCTGTAGGGTCTATGAGTCCAGCGCGATCTTCGTTTCTAGCACCGATGACTAAGGTGGTAGCCACCGTAGACGATTGCATTGCACTAATGCAAAAGTATGTAAGTTGTGTGTTATCCACCCAATTTTCGAGTGAGTCTTGATGTCACCAATGGGCTGGCAGAGGACTTCAACAACAATCGACTTATGTTATCGCATCAATGCCACTAAAGCGCTTCATATGATGTCTCTGGTGTCATTCGGTACAGGCAAAATCGTGTAACGCCCTTACGAGCCTATTCAGTCTGATTGGTTACTGAAGCTAATGGAGGGAATATATACGCCTTTTAGAAGCTTCCACAAAACGCGAGTTTTTTTTGAGACTATGGTGAAGCCATGTGTTTACTTTCCTAGGACAGGTTGGCGCACAAAAATGCAATTTTGCTTGATAGTGGCTGGCGAGGTAATCACACCATCATATGTGACGATTCTTAACTGGAATTGGTTGTTTGTGCATTGATTACTTCAGGGAGGCATCGTTTGTCTCGGTCATCCCAAAACACTAGAGTGTATCCGCATAGTAAATCCGGATATGGGATAGGAGCAAATCACATGAATTTATTAACTAATATATAGTAGATACACGGAGTGTAGTAATGAAATAAATTCAGCCAGTTTGTCTAAGTTAATAGTAGTGTGCCGTTTTTTTGCAGTCTTGTCTTGACAGTCAGACATTATAGTGAGACAATTAAGTTGGCCTTGCGGCTAAGAGCCTCTTGGTACATCCGGGCACTATCCATCTTCGGAATTTCGGATTGCAAAAGTGAAGCGATATCTGTCAATACTTATGCAACCTTGAGAGCCGTTAGGAATCAGATGAACATGTAAATAGTTACTGGCCACTATATACACACATTAGTGCTGTCGGACCAATTACACAAGGAAAGGCCTGCCACGGAATGCCGAAAAGGGCGGGAAAGGGTTTCCGGTCTCTAATACAAGAACTCTAACAGCTATTAAGCTAATTATGTCAAGACTAGTCTGTGTCATTCACATAGTACGCCAACTATAGGTCACCTTTGGATCATCTTCAATGAGCTCTCGGTTAGTTTCGACGATCGACTGTTTGGGTTAGTAGATACCCAGATCGTAGAGCTTGTAAGAATGCACTTATGAGAATGATGTGTTCAAAAATTGTAGTAATAAAGATATTAGGTTTGAGCGTCGCTTCCACAAACTTCTTGCTGTCCATTCTGGAATTTTTATCTTTCGCCAAGATAAGCCACCATTAGTTGGCTGGTGCGTTGATACTAGTCTGAAATGCTAATCGTGCATAACATTTGTTTTACCTGATCGAGGTAGTTAAGAATAAGAGACACATCAAGCGAGGACATAGTTAAGTTCTAACGTTCGGCTATCTCGCCTGTTGCTTACTATCCGGAGAGAAGGATAGCAACATTTATGAGATCATGTGCGAGGCGCCAACAGCAGATTGGCTGTAGAGCTATACATGAGTGTCCGGCATCTCTAGAATTGCAGTCCTAATTATCCGCATACTACAGCATACTACTGAGTTGGTCGAGATGTTATGGAGCTATTTCGAACTACGCCTCGAATGGCCATCAGCTTAGCTACAATGGGAGGAGATAGACAATGTCTCTAGACCGTAGCACGAGAACTCGGAGGTGACAGCTCGTATTCAATAGCAGGTAGGCTTAGGCTGTCTCCTGACTAATAGTCAACCTTCGAGGCTGCATTCATTGTAGGATTCATTGACCTGGACAATGAAGGTTGATGTCTTACCTCGACTCTGAGCCCTCGGATATAAGAGTGAGGGTGGGATAAATCGAAAGGATGGGGATTGTTACTCTCGCGCCATGTATGTCTTCTATTGCGGAATCACTCACGAATTGGACCAAATTACTGCTCGGACTTTCTGACATAGACCCTGTCTACGACATAAGAAGGAGGTATAATTGCGCCTCAACGGAGGCTTTGACACTATATCAATCGATAGTAATATTGTATGATAAGACATACATAGAGTGAGGTAATGTCCACGATGGCATCTGATCATAACCAAGTACAACAGTCTCGGTTTGATTATTTATATAATATCCGTCATTAAAGATAGCCATAGAAGACGGGGAAATAGTAATCCATAGTACACAAAGAGATACTGCTATCTTCATCACACGAAAGAAAATTTATCATAAGCCTTATAGCCGACAAATGGATGTACGGATAGAGAAAGAGCTAAGCTTCAAAGAAGTGAAGGAGAGAAGAGCAACAACTCCGCACAATCCTCAATTGTTGCCGAGCACTGTTGACCACAATTTGGTTGAGGTAATCACTATCGAGTAATTTGAATATGACACGATCGAAGATGCGCAACAACGCAGAACTTGCAACGGAAGCACGCTCAAAATATGACAATTTTCATGGAGAACTTTTTCAGGTCTGACCAAAATAAGTTTCAGGATAATTATCCTCACTGAGATACAAATGGTTCCGTTGAATGTTATGATGATACAAACACTCGGAGAAAAAACAATTATTCATTCGACAACCGCCCTTCTACCTTACTATACTCTCTTCTTTACGGAAAGGATTAACTCTTTCTTGGCCCCTCATAATATACTCTTCGAAAACAGTATTAATAGCTCTCGCTTCTCACGGGAGGGTAATAAGATTATCTTCTGTCTGCCATTATCTTATTCGGTCCTCCACTCGACTATGTGTGAGTTGCAGGATACAATTTACTATGGTTATCGGTCACCACATATTCACTACTTTAATGTTCATCTGCGAGCTACGAGCGCACCATTATCTTCATTTTTTTATCGCATCACAAGAACATTGTTCAAGGCATGTGGTAGCCAAAATTTAAGGCTATCAAATATTAGGATTTATTAACAACAACTCGTTGGTTATGAAAACATACTTTCTTCAAACATAGTGTCCGTATCCTCTCTCTATAATATCCAGATTTCCATATTCACATGTGCATCAGTGCAGAGGCACAATTACGTTTATGGTGCAATTACTCATTAGATCACTGTCATACCTCATGAGAGTACACGAGCAGCTTAGTTACTTTCATCGTCTTTTGACAACCCACGCGCTTGGCGTCAATAGACTAGCTCTATCATCCTCTTCTTGCACACCTATATATGTAGATAATCTCGACTGATCTCCACTAACCGGGATCAGAACTTCTTGAGGGGCTGACATCAGGGTCTCAACCATTTATAGGGTTCTCTCCTCTCTGTTCATTATATTCTGTGTCTCCGCTCTCTGTTAGAGCTTATTCTCACTGATATGGGAATGATCCTTCTTAATTTGAGTACTAATATCAACAATGACTAAGTGTTCACTTGTTGTAGGTCGTTTAACCACTCTTCTAGTTGCCTGGCCACAAAGTGCAATCTATACAGGTAAGACACTTTATCCGGGATCGCTGTAATTTCAAAGGTCCTTAGCAGACGAATAGAGTCGGACAAATATACGAATAGCTTGGGGATTTTTCCGTTCATCTGATATGTATACTAACTAATAAACTACTGATGAATACAGACATATTATCCCATTAGACCCTGACAACGTGATAAATCCTTGGATGGTGCCAAAAATAACAAGGCTCTAAATAAAACATCATCCTTTCGACTGTGCATGCATAAGTCTGATACACCTTCTTCCCAAAGTAAAGTTCAAATATCAGTCTACAAGGAGACAAGAAGGCTGACATCTCGGTTACATACCTATTGATGGTCCTGAGGCTCTTGGTCAATTTATTTATTAGGACTCGGTATGTTAGGCTCAGATCCTTTCTTGAATCGCGGTCAATTTATTTTGAGGGAATCAATTAACCTCACGCGCTGGAGCCCTAAGGTTTGGGTTTTATCTAGCTCAAAGTGCCACTTGACTAGCACACCAGAGAGAATTTCCTAGGTCCCACAAACAACTCAGCACCAAACAGCCCATGTTGGACCCATGTAACTAGAGAGAGAACAAATGCACATAACCTTTGCTCTAAATCTAGTGTACTTCTCTATCTCTTGACTACCATTCCTATCTTTAACCTGCCTCAACTACTGAGACAAAATGACTACAAAATTATATACCTTCTTTATAATAGACAGTACCGATTATTAGCGAACCTGGTACTTAAGACATCACTTTGTGAGCGTCAATATTGCATAACCCCACTGATATGTAACCCTCAGACTACCGACCGTCCCTAGGGGATCCAAAGTTCCTACTTGATAGCTATGAACCAAGTACCAATGGTATAACGATATCGGCGTACAGTAGCCGCACGAACCGACGCAACCATACTACCAGGTCGGACTCATGGTTACGACCACCACACTGCACCCGACCCCTCCACTTTACCGAAATATTACGTGTTTGTATGCTTGTTCAAACTACCATCTTGGTAATCTCTGCTCACTTACTTAATGGATGCAGCCCATTGATTAGTTGTTCCCTCTTAACAGTGGTAGTCTTAGCTTCACCTTCAACGTCCCCGATAGCCAACACAGCACTGCACCATTCCTGTTCGTCGTTTCTTGCGAGCCTCGGAGACGCGATACACGCAAACCCAACCAGAAGCAGAAAATATTCGCGTAGTTCTACTAAGTACACTCCAGTAGCCTAATTCGCACTTGCACGACTTCTTCGTAATTATAATACCATTCAGAGGCGAATGGTATTGTAGGCCATAGAAAAGTTGGTAAATGGTAAATGACATCATTCGGCCTCCGACTTACAGATGCAGATTTACAGGGCAGTGAAAATTTTTGCAGGTGCGAATTTTGGTGTCAGTCATAGTAGAATAAAGGCATGGATTCTATGCATGCAATATCAACGACGCTAATCAAACCTCATACATTATAGTCTGCTATAGAATTTGATTGGAAAGGGATAGCAGTTAACTACACAGAGACCAGCAATTTGCAAAGTTATGAGGTGCAATTGATTGGCCTAGGGGTTGATGCAGGATGCGGAAGGACGGCCATTGAAAAAGCTATTGATTCACAAGGAGTTATGGACTCACCAAATCGTAGAATTCAGACGACCAGCAGGGAGTTATTAGCTCATAGGATACTCCCGTGAATCAAAATTATTAACTCTGGACTCTATTGCTTCCGACCATAATTCTTATGAGTATCCCAATTTGTAATGAAATTTTGGATGAATTTCTGAACTCTGAATTTATGTGCAAGACTCGGGTCTTATCAAGTCTGGGTTTGATAGGATTCAATTTATGGTTTGTTTTGAGTTTTTTTTGTTCGGTTTGTTGACAGTCGCGATAAATTGTTGGTTCGTGTGGTGGCCTAGGTTCGAGGGGATGGCAGGCGGTTTCAAGGATTGCTAGGATTCAAAGTGAGAGGGGGCGGCGGTTTCAAGGGAAGGGCTGAGATCGAGGGAGTGGGTGGATCCGCGTGGAGAGCTGCGTAGGATGGCCATGGCAAGAGCAAGCAGGAAGGGAGTGAAGGAGGAGGAGGAAGAAAGGGATATAATTAATTATTTTTCAATTTTAGAGTATTTATTTGTTAATTTAGGTGTTTAAAATAGAGTAATCAGTTAACTTTAACGGCAACTGGATGGAAAACAACGTAAGCGTACTTGAGCTATTAGTGTCCTAAACCTCAGGGGTACCTGAGGTAATTCCAAAAGCCTCAGGGGTACCTGGCTATTAGACCAACCTCAGGGGTACCTGAGGAAACATTATCCCATCATCAATTAAAAAACCAAAGGAAACATCAATGGTTTCATTTTCCACCGGTTGCTTCGACTCAGATATCAACAAGGAAAGCATCATATACTTCCTCTTCTTGCAGCAATGAAAGGGGTAGATTGTAAGTGATCTAATTAACAGGTCAAGTACTATAGTTCTACTAAGAAGAAGCATATGGATTCATACCATCAGTTGATAGAGCAAGGCGTAAAATGCTCGCTTCTTCTTTGAATTGTGGGAATTTTATCTTCAAGAAACTCGCATTGTGGATGGAGTTGGCTGGATGTCGAGTTTAACCACTAACCTTTCTTTCGACCTTATTGAATTCCATGTCGACTTCTTAGCACCTTTGCACTTGAAAATAACCTTTTAAATCTTGGAATGATTGGAAAATACCATAGCACCTTATGCTGGTATGCCCCTTCTCACTTCATACCGGAGAAACCATATTGCAGACACACCAACTATTAATGTCTC
>SNQN01001950.1:68394-82679 GCA_008642245.1 Bassia scoparia
AACAACAAGGTGGTTTGCAAGAATTGTAAAAATTGGAAAGGTAAGGTTTGCAAGAATTGAACGAAGAATGAAGTAGAAAGTAAAGGAGTCAGGAAGAGTGTGTAGGTGGAGGAGGCCACGAAACATTAATTTACAAACCCAAAAAAAMCAAAGAAGCCGGTTTTGCACTATCAACGACTTCTTCTCCAAAACCGTGGGGGCCACAAGTAAAGGATTCACAACATAAGAAACCAGTTTTTAACAACCGGTCTTTTTGACAAGACTAAKTGATCGGTGACAAATAACAACCAGCTTCTTGTATTAAGAAACCAATTATTAGATTTGATCGGTCTCTTAACAGTGATATTCATCCAAATTTAGGAGTAGTGAAAAGTGCTAATGTTACTTCTTCTAAGGTAACAGTTTCTTTCCCCACTACAAACGACATAAAGAAATTCTCATAAGAAGCAGGCAAAGAGATCAACAAAATCAAAGCAACATGGTATGATTATCACCCAGCCAGATGAGCAACAAAAACTCCACGAACCAGGCAACAAGAAGACGAACCCACTCGAGGCAAGACAAAAYCGCCTGGTTTTGGGYCGAAACCCGTGTGGGTATGGGCTGACCTGCYCTAGTTTGTGGTCTCACCAAAACARCGGAGCTACACCGCACATGCTACATAGACCCACCCGGGGAAGCTCCAATCYCACCCGCTCAGGGCTATCAGACCCGCCMGGGTTTGGTCCAATACGATTTGCTCCAAAATTGCTTCCTAACCCGATCGGGACTTCTTCCTCTTCGTCGAAATACTCCCTATACTAACTAGCAACTTGATAATATAAGTCACCCAACAAAATTCTCCACATCTTGGGATCGAATAGATCGATGGCCATCCCAATCCTTTGGCTTTCTAAACACTCAAAAAAAAAATGTTCTTGGTGGGTTTGGGCCGGGGTTTTTAATTAAGTGATTTAATATCTTTTCCGTTTGAGTTGGATCAAAGTATTTACGGGTTTATTACAATTCAATTTTCTTTATTTAACGAGTTAACAACAATTTATTTCATGTTAGTATTTGCGAGTTTTTTTAGAGGTTAATTTATGTTTAGTTTAATTTCGATTNTCGAAATACTCCCTATACTAACTAGCAACTTGATAATATAAGTCACCCAACAAAATTCTCCACATCTTGGGATCGAATAGATCGATGGCCATCCCAATCCTTTGGCTTTCTAAACACTCAAAAAAAAAATGTTCTTGGTGGGTTTGGGCCGGGGTTTTTAATTAAGTGATTTAATATCTTTTCCGTTTGAGTTGGATCAAAGTATTTACGGGTTTATTACAATTCAATTTTCTTTATTTAACGAGTTAACAACAATTTATTTCATGTTAGTATTTGCGAGTTTTTTTAGAGGTTAATTTATGTTTAGTTTAATTTCGATTGAGTTTCAGTTAAAGTTCGTATTTTATAGGTTAATTTCAAATAACGGGGCACTTTTAGCTCTTGTTATTTCGATTCTGAGTGTATACAACTCAATTTACACCCCTATTTGTATATGTTATATTGGTTTTATACAGTACTATTTATAGAGTGCAGCTTCGCTTCTACTCCCTCTGTAACATAATTCTCGCAACTCTTTCTATTTTCGTCCGTAAYGTAATTCTTGCAATACTTGTACTTCATTCCTAATTTGGCTTGAAAAATTCTCCCCTCCCTTGTGCCACATCACATGAAATGTGGAAAAAGACACTAAAGTGGTCCTTTCACTAATTTGTCCTATTCACTCAAAACCTTTCCCTCCAATTTTACCACACAAATTAATGTACTTTCATCTTCTACTTTACAACTAAACACAATTAAGCTTATTTACAATGTCAACACAACTTAATACAAGAGTTGCGAAAAATATGTTACGGAGGGAGTAAAAGATTTTAATTGTTAATAAATGAATACGATGAAATAATGGTTGGTGTAAGGTTAAATCTATATATCTATTTATAACTTGGTTTTAACCCCTATGGTTGACACTTGGCAGTTTCATATCAATCTAAACAAATTCATTTAAAAAAAAAGTAAATAATAATAATAATAATAATAATAATAATAATAATTAGAAAACCATAAAAGTATTCCCATATCAATCTCAAAAAAGTAGTTAGTTACAAAAAATTTTGAAAAATAAAAATATTGATAAAAATTAAAAATATTACTATCAATTATAATTATCATAACAATAATAATAATTAGAAACYGATAAACGTATTCCCATATCAAACTCAACAAAGTTAGTTACAAAAATGTTATATATTTTTTTGGTGAACGCAGAAGGGCAAAGCCCCAAGGACAAAAATGTTATAATTAAACTACACATAAACATTTTCGATTCTAATTAAATAAAAATAATAATCTATCTTCTAGTAACAACAAACGTCCAAACATTTTAACGAACCGTTGYGAAACACAATATACGCTTTCACACAAGCATTAAGTAAAAATATTTCCAGAAAAAACATGCAGTTACTATTTCCGTTCAGCAAATGATGTTCTTCTTCTCTTTGTTCTTCCCTTCCCACTTTGCACCATAGTGTATTGCTCACAATTTGAATTTGTTCCAAAATTTAACAGGAATGAAATCTGCAAGTTCGTCGCACAATAATTAAACGTTTCATTCGTAGTAGACATATAATTTGTGGTAAGCAAAATATTTTCTTTAAAATTAAGAAGATTAATTTCCAAAATTCATGTTTTTCTTGGGGTGAAATACTGTGTTTGTAACAATTCCTTTTTCAAATTTACAGGAAATTGGGTTATCTTGCATGTACGTCATACAATTACATATTTGATTGACAGTAGAAAATTTGTGTTATGTAAACCAACCCATTTAATGTTGTTCAAATTCAACTTATTTTTTTCATATAATTGTGTTTGTGAAATTAATTTAGGATTATGTGAAGATAAAATTCAAAGAACAATTCACTTTTGTGTTTCATGGTATTAGTATTAATTAATTTAATGTTTCTGAAACTTTTGGCATTTTACTGTTTTACGGGAAAAAAAATTAAAATGTTGTATTCATGTTAAAAGAAACTAAGCAAAACACAACTTCAATTTTTGAAAACCAACTTAGATGCCAGAAAATAAAAAACATCAAATTAACAAAAATCGGTTCCCTTATAATTTTTTTGACAAAATCACGTTTATATTTGAGAAATAAAGTGACTGCATCAATGTATTTAACTTAAATTCAAAAACCACATCTTCATGTTTCTTTTCTTCTTTTCTTTTCCTTCAATTGTATTTCTTATGAACCACAACTAGTGATGGCAACGGATCGGATCTGGACCGGATGCTACTCGATCCAGATCCAGATTCGTTTTTGAGAGAAGGATCCAGATCCGATCCRTATTCGTCAGATTTTTTTCATAGGATCCATATCCATATCCGACAGATCTCACGGATACGAATCTAAAACGGATCCTACGAATAATTGCAAAAATTCGCCTATTTGAWGTTGTCAAAATAACATTTAATAAATTCAAGYCTTTCATATATTTTTTTGGGTCAATACTTAGAAAATAAACAAATTACACACTACAAATCCACAAAGTTCAATAATTACAAGTAAAAATATAACAAAGTACACATTATAGTCCAAAAGGAAACAAAAATATATTGTATTATTAAAAAACGGATAAAGGATCGGATCCTATTATTATACGGATCCGTAATCGTTTTTTCGGATAGGATCCGTAGGATCCAAAATTAGATCCATATCCGTAAAAAAGATACGAATTCGCGGATCGGGGCGAGTCAGATCATGTGCCAACTCCTACCACAACCAATTTTTGCTCAGTCTCATCAAGTTTTATTGGTTTATACTTGACAGTTCAGTAAAATTGAAATTTGGAGGATGTTTGTTTGCACATTGACACAATAGCAATTAATTTATAAGGTTAACAGTTTGTGGTGTTTTCAAATGAAATTATTGGTAGAGAGGTATTAATAGGAAAAAAAATGTAAAGCTAACTAAAAAATAGGAAAAACAAACTGTTTGGGTTGCAAATATAAATACGACATAATCAGATGATGAAGAAAATTGGGTTTCAATTTTTTACCTGTTTTTTTTTTCTTTTTCAATATTAAACAATGATATAAAAAAAACATTATTTGAAGAAAACAATGATATGTCATCATAATTGCAAGTGTGATATAAATTAAACAGCTCGTTTTCTATGAAACATGCTCACTAATATTTCCGTGAGGCAACTAATATTCAACAAATCAATAACGAAGTCGTTACATTTAATTGAGCTCAGAAGCCAAAAATAACCTAACACATAACACCACTAAAACTAACAAATCCCTAAAACAACTTTTACTCAGCCATTTTTTGCTGAAAATTTTCTTTCTCTATATTTTTCAATCTTACGCATCTTCTCCTCCTTCATCAACATTAATCACCTCAGCGTGCTGCAATCTCTCTCCTCCTTTCAATCACATAAATCCTCACTGGCATTGATAGACATCCTCAATCAAATTAAACAATCAATCAATATGCAATAAAGATTCAGCCACACTTAAACACTTGATTGTTCCAATATCAATTTTCCAAGAATGAACAAAATCAATGGAGGTGACAAATAGAAGAATCAATGGAGCAATTGCCTAGCAATAATGAAGCACAACATAATGAAGAAGAGATGAATGAAAGTGAAGATGAAAGAACAAGCAATTATAACTGTTTCTTAATACAGGTAAAAAATTGTTATTTCATTCCATTGAAAAAGTATACGACATAAATAAGGATAAGTAAGTATTACCTGTTGAAAACAAATAATAGTTATCATACTTACTTTCACAAATAAACGAAAGAGAAAAACGTATATCATAAAAACTAAAAGTAAACATTAAAGAAAAATAAGTAATTATTTAAAGTAATCATGACAAAAAGTAGTTATCATTTCACTTCAACAAAAAAAGAGAGATGAAAGGTAGCTTAGATTACTATAAAAGTAAGTCAATAACAAACAAGTAAACAAAGATTTTTAACAAAAATAAAAACAAAGAGGAAACGTATATAAAACAAAAAGTAACTCTATCATATAAACACTAAGAACGCAAATTATATAAACGCAAATAATACATTAATAATTTCAAAAAAAGTAACTCATAATATTGAAAATAAGTATGTAAATAACAAAAGTGTTATCATTAATTTTGAAAGAGTATTTTAAACAGAAAATAAAAGAAAAAAAGGAAAAAGTTATATCGTAAAACTAAAGTACCACATAAAAGAAAATAAGTAATTATTTAAAAAAGTATCACGTATATAACCAAATAATTCTCAAAATAAAAGAAAAGGAAAAAGTTATATAAACAAAAAAGTAAGTAATTCAAAATAACTAAGAAAGCAACGTGTATAGCAAAAATAATTATAAATAAGTAATTTACAATAGTAATCATATAATAAATAAGTGTTATCATATAACATTAAACCTAAAGAGAGAAAATGAAAAAGTAATATCAATAAAAGTAAAAGTAACCGTATAACACGAAGAAGGAATGTATTACACAATATTCATAAAATAAATATATTCTACAAAAAGTAACCATAAAATAAGAATAGTATATGTTTAATAAAAAAAGAAAATAACTATTTCATTAGTAAAAAGTAACTCATATTAACAAAAGTAGTTACGATATCTACATTAAAGATACTTTATAAAGAAAAAGACTACAAAAATAGAACAGTATATCAAAAACAAAACAGGTAATTTTATTATGTATAGTCTCCCACAATACAACTTTCAAAATTATATACAATCGTATTTTAATCTTCATCTCAGATGTTAGAAATAGTAAGATTCTTTATGCTGTAAATGTAACTAATTGTAAACACTTTCCATTTGCAGCTCAAATTTGAAAAAAAAGAGAGAAAAACAAACAAGAGAAAACGAACAAAAAAGCTAATTAAAGGTTTGATAACAAAAATTAAAAGTTTAATCAACATAAAAGATGACAAAGAGAAGACAAAACAAAAAGAGAAAACGGATCGAATGAAAAAAGAAGAAGACAAAAATTGAAAAAAGAAAAAGGCAAACAAGAGAAAGAAAGACAGAGACAATGAAGAACGAGAAAAAAGCAAAATAAAAGCGAGAGAAGAAAGAGAGAATGAAACGAGAAAAAGAAAAAAGAGAGAGAGAAAGAGAAAGAGAGAGAAAATGGAAAAGAGAAGAGAGAAATGAAGAGATGAAAAAGAAAAAGAATGAATAATAGTGAATGGAGAGGAGGTTATATTATATAATATAACACTATGACTTGTCCAAAACTGACACATGTCATGTAAAAGCATCTTTTGTTTATTGATTTTTTTTAAAATGATGCATCAGTTATTTTCTACAAATGAGTTTACTTTTTTTGAAAATCAATATTCAGCTTACAAAAATCATTTAAATACTGACTTCATTAATAATTTTAATATTAAAATATGAATAAAACACATTTGCTCAGCACGAATTTTGACTAACAGACAGTTACTATTTGTAAAAAAATGATTTACTTTTTGAAACTACTAAATATCAACAACTAATCTGCTTAAATTGAACAGTAAAAATTATCAAAACTACATGATCATTAATACTATTTAATATTAAATAATGAAAATCAAAGAACATTGCCTATAGAATTTGTATAAGAAGTTACTATTTTGTTAAAAATTCATTTATTTTTAAAAAATGTAAATATTGAACTATATTCTTATTGACAGTTAAAATTATGAATAATACATAATTCATTATACTATCTTAATATTAAAATATGAAATCAAAAGACACATTTCAGAAACAACTTTGAGTAAAATACAGTTACTTTTTGTTAAAAAATGATTTATCTTTTTTAACTTATAAATAAATTTGACACTAATATTGTTCACTAGACAGTCAATGATGAGATGAAATGGATATTGAACAATCAATAGCTGATCAATTCACACAAGGGACTCAGAACAAACTCAAATGAACAAGAGAAGAAATAGAGGAAGCCTAGTTGGATCAGCGAGACACTTGGGAGGAAATATATGAGGCTTATGTTTGCAATTCAAAGGCAGTTGGATTTGGAGTTCGGAAATCAATTACAAGATACACACAAGGAAAAACAAAAAGTTGAAAGGAGGAGTATTCTTATGTAACAGACAAGGTTTCTTGTCAACAAAAAACTATCGCTTAGTCAACTGACAACACCAACCACAGAATACACCATAAGACACAAGGAGCACAGAAAATAAAAGAAAGAAAGAAAAGAAAAACAAAGGGTGACTAGACTGGATTGCAAGCTTAACCTCAGAGCTAATCAATGAAGATGGAACATGGGGAAGTTGAATGATCACATTCTGCAACAAACCACAATTGTCCTGGAAGAAATGACACATGCATAGATCACAGAAAAGTAAGAGGAAAAGGCTGAAGCAATAGACCTTTATGCTTTCTGCTGGAGTAAAAACCAACACAGCATTAACTTATGGTTAAGGAGGCAGGGAGGAACGGATTCAGTTGGTCCTTCAATTATAGACCATCTACAATTACATATCCAGACAGAAAAATTGAAGGAAATAGAAGGAGGAGATGCTCAAAATGTCATAGACAACATGTACAAAGACAAAGTGAAGACCAACAATACTTTTTTCGTTCAAATAGGAGGAGGAGAGAAGCAAACAAGTTGACAACAAAATTTTTGGAGAGAATGCTGAAATGTTTGAAGATTACAATATTGGTGACGTTGTCATATTTGATACAACATTCAGGAAAAAAATAACAACTTAATATGTGCCCCAATAGTGGAATTAACAATCATTGGCAACAATTATATGTTTCGGATGCGGCATTCAATAGCGATGAGGACAGAAGAAACTTTTCATGGGTTTTGAACAGCTTCAAGAAGTTCGAGTGGAGGAAGACCAAAGACACTATTTACTGATCAAGATTTAGGGAATGTCAAGATGCAACCAAGCAAGGTGAGTGATTTTTTAAATAATATTAACTATTTACATAATATGATTTTTTTTCATTTAGGGTTATTTTACATTTTCAAGCTTATAAATTAAAAAAAATTCTACTCTTCAAATAAATGATACTATTAATAAACTAACGCTTACAAACTTGGATTGTGTTCATAAAACCAAATGCAAGCAAATCTATTTACATTATTGACTTACTATTTTTTATTTTAGAGGTACTTTTTCATTCCCAAGTTCAAATTTATCATAAAAAACATTCTATGTTCAACATAATTTGATTTACTATTTCATAATTAACATTCAAATCTTAATATTTAAAAAAAAAAGGGTGGGGGTTTAAAGAAATTAATATTTCACAATAGTGATTACTATTACCGTCATTCTTAGGTTACTTTTTCATTTCAGGCTTAACATTTATTGAAAAAATTGTATTGTTGAAATAAATGTTAGTATTTCATAATAAACTTACAATAACTTGCTGTTATAAAACAAGTGAAGCAAATACTATTTAATAAATGATTCTATTTCTTTATTTTAGAGGTACTTTTTTCATTCCAGGGTTGAAATTATAAAAAAAATCTAGTGATCAAACAAATGATTATTTATTTAATAATAAACGTACAAATCTCATATTTATAAAACAAGTTAAAGGATTACTATTTAATATAGACTTACTATTTTTCATCTTAGGGTTACTTTCATTTCAAGGTTAAATCTAAAAATAATTGTATTGCTGATAGAATTTATTATGTTTTCAGAATGAACTTACAAAATTAGTATTTAATTAAAACAAATGAAAGCATTATATTTAACAATAACATGATCTATTTACTTATTTTAGAGTGACTTTTTTACTTTTAAACAAATATATCTATGTTCACAGGTTTTTCAAGCAAAACAAGGCATAGGGTTGTGTATATGGATATATAAAGAATGCGTGTCAAGATTTGGAGCATTAAAACGAGACACAGAGTTCAAGAAACAATTCGCATGTCTTAGAAGTTGAAACAAGAGAAGAAGTTCGAATCTGAAGCACACATGATACAACACAACCTAGAAAATAACAAATGGTTTAAGGATATACATATCTAAAGGAAAATGATGTACAGCTCTTAGCAAAGACTATTTTTCTTCAGCTGGAATATTATCATCTGCAAAGAAGCGGAGCAACAAACAATGCATTGAGGCTTTTAAAGCTAGAATCTATCAGTTTTGGAACTTACTTCTTCAAGATATTTGATGAAACAATAGAAGATGGAGGAAGAGTGAAATAGAGGAAAGGATTCAAGTGTCTCAACTATTCACAACATACAAAAAAGAGTCAGAATTCTCATGGCACCAATAATCAAACATGGAATGGAAGTTTACACAAACATATTTAAAGAATTGAGGAAATACTCATGTGTGGCTTGCATGATTGATTGGTATAGACCAAGTAGGGACAGCATATATGTATGAAGTTTGGTAAAGAAGCAAAGCAAACAACAGTAAGTACCATACCTCAACAAATGAATTGGATTGCACTTGAACAATTAGAAGAGTCGGATGGTATGCTATCATTTCTAAGAGTTTATTAACAACATTCAGTGCAGAGATACGAGTGATATATCAAAACAAGGTGGACAATTAGCAAACAAGAAGTTTGGAGGCAAAAGAAGCAGCAGAGCAAAGATCATGAGATTGAACAGCAATATACACATGGAGGACACAATGGGCAAGAAAGGTTAACAATTTGATACTAAAAGCCGCAATATCAGGAAACAGGGGGGGACTATTATGAGCAAAGCTCAGAATTACAATACAAGTTGAAAACATCATTGCTAAAAACAAGCGACAACATAAAGCACAGAATGCAGAAGAGCAACAAATGATAAGTAGTACAAATACCTAGTTGTTGAAGGCATAGACAAGGCAAACGAAAGGAAGAAGAAAAAGAATCAAAGGATTTTTTGACAAAGGGAAGCAGCTAAACAAAAGATGAATAAAGCAATGAAAGTCAAGCCGATGGTGTTGAAATATGGTTTCTTATTACAACCAATCATAAAGCTACACTGATATAATATATTTTGTACTTATTTACATTTTTCAGAAAATTTTATTGTAATATAACACTTGTTTTAAAAATGTCTTGTATTTCTTTATAACATTATTTCTATAAAAAGGTAGTTTATACAAAAATCTAAAACATGAAAAAAGTCATACAAATTCAAGAAAAGTAACAGATAAGTACCTATTCCTAATAGAATGATCAAGCAAAAGAGAAGAATAAAATACAAATGAAAAAAATAACAACTAAATTACTTTGAAAATTAGTAAACTAAACTACAATCCTAAAGATAGATGTATCAAAACAAAAAAGTAACAAAAATGCCTCATAAGTTAACTAGTAATACACAAAACAATTCCTTTATGATATTGCTTTGACAGTTAACAAAAAAGTAGATTACATATTCCAGAGTAACAGCTTACACACAAAACTAAATAGGTATAAATTTACATTGAAATCAAAAAAAACAAAAGTAACCTCAAATACACATAAGTAACTATTAAACAAAAAACATTCTCTACTAATCTTACTTACAAACAGCAATAACACTCAAAAAAACAATATAGTAGACAAAAATTTATAAAAAGTATATATAAAAGGCACAAAAACGAAACAAAAAAAAAGATTTCTAACTTCTAAATGTGAAGATGACAATCATCTCCAATCTCATAAAATGACGCAAAAACCCTGGGCAAATTTAACAAAAACACAAATATTAGTGGATAAATTAAAAAAAAAAAACAAATAAACACAGGATAAAAGACAAGATAAAACAAAAAAAGTAACTACATTAACTAAAAAGTAAACACAAGGATAAAAGAATAATACATATAAAATAAACATAAGAATACAAAAAAATAAGGGAACTAATACATTCAAATACTTGTTCATAAAACACAAATATATTTGCTGTTAAATAAATTGTTTTTAAATACACACGATAATATTTCTTAAATTATTAAAGTTATGTTTTCATTTCTAAAAATCAACTGCTTTTCTTTTCAAAACACTCTTCAGATGGCAGCTTTTTCCGTCAGCCAGAATCAGCAACTGTTGAGCTTCGAGAACAGTTTTAAGATTATAACTTCTCTTTCTGCTATGTTGTCTTTTTTTTCTTCATGTGCTAAGACAGATCAAGATGAACTCTTCTTGGGGTAAAATCAATTCCATTGTCTTCAAGACTTCATATCTTAAATCTGATCAGATTAACTGAGTTGCTCCAGCAATTTAGCACGGTAAACACGACGTTCAATGAGCCTAATCAAAAAAATTCAAAAAAGAAGTACATTTAAAAACATATTAATAAAAAAACTAAAAGAAAAAAACTTCTCCAACAACGAGCTTCAAAATGAATTCCAAAAAATTGCGAACAGTTAGTGATAAATCATGTATATTCCCATTCGCACATTAAACTGGAGATTCGATGAACATGCTCAATCCAATCTTTATTCAATGGGAAAAACTTTCAAACTCTTCACCTTAATTTTTTTGAATGTTCAAATATATCTGAAAAAATATTGTTACCTGTATTTGGTAAAATTAGTAAAAACTATGTACAAACATTATAACTAAAGGAAAAAAACAAAATCATATCGATTAACATTAAAACCAAAATAACAATTACCGAAATATTTTTTTTTTTTTAAACAAGAATAATAAGAAGTAGTTTCGGTTAAGTATTACATCCTCCAGTAGAAAAAGAATGTATAGGCTGTCTTCTTTTCACTTTCAGGTATACGGTTGACTGTATGGGGACGAGGCTATATCTATTAGTGCTATTGTCAAGTATGATTTTATCAGAGTGTTGTCTTTAATTAGAATTTGGTAATTCATCGGCATTATATTTAGTTAATTGGTATTCACAACTCGTATAATTTGTTTTTTATTTTCCTTTAAGTTATTATGACAATTTTGTTATGTTTTATCTAATATATTTTTACCGAGGTAAATAATTTTTTCAGATTTAGTTGAACAAACTAGTACGAAAATGGTTAGGCTCTTAAGGTTTGATATGGAAGATGGTATGTAAGGGATGTTATCAGATCTAGCTTGAAAGAAAAATAGGGAATTATTAGACTGAAGTCAAATCGAAATTTTAACCGGCTAATAGTGTGTTATTGAAATAGCTAGGATTATAACTTAGATATTAAACTTAATCCTTGTTCTGTCAACTTAAATTCTAACTTTTATTGGAATAAATATATTTATCTCATAAATTACACTTAAAATGTGGAAAAGCTAAGTAGAAAATTTCACAACAAAATTGGAAAAAGTAGGACACTATATTGTGATGGAAAAGGTTTTTTAAGTCAAACTTACATTTTAAGTTTTGTATATAATAGAAATGTTAATTGATTGATAAGTAAGTACAGGGTTTATTAATGTCAAGATAATCTCTTTTTGGAATTTTTTCTTGTAATATAAGAGACTTATCTGACGTGTTTGTTTTACACAAAGATCGCTGAAAAAAGAAATGATAGCGAAACTATAGTTGAGTAATATTGATTATTCATAGAATTTTGATAATGATGATAGTTTGAAATGATAGCAATGGAACATGAATAATTTCTAAACCAAGGAAGAAGAGGAAAAGACGTATAAGTATAAATAATTTTAAGAATTACAGTAAGTACTACATTATGCACTAACAATAAGACATGAGACAGAACAAGGCAGAAAAAAGTTATAACTCCAAACTTTAAATAATACTGTTAAACATTACAAATATGAGCTTCAAAAAAGAACGTTGGAACTTGCAAACGTTAAGGATCTTATATCTGCTTGAAAATAAGTTATGGTGTTCGGAATTAAAAGACATAGACCACAAATTAAATGAAATTAGTAGCTTTGTACCTAAGTAAGTCAAATGAGGAAAGGTGCTTATTGTGTATATGGAATTCACTCATGAATAAACATGATTGAAAGAATTTCGACTAATATGAATTTAGAGGGAGATATTATGGGAATATTAGACTATTAAAGGTCATGTTTTAATGAAAAATTTATGTCGTCGCATAATACTTTATATAAGAATTACTAAATTAATAGCTAATCAAGATCAAGTATAAAAATTATAGCATATAAATGTGATAGATGCTTTATGAGTAAACAATAGCATGAAAGTTTAATCATTAGAAATGATATGTTAAAAAGTAAGATCTGACAGAGTAGTTAAATTTGTGTATGTTATATTACATTCACAGAAGTTTTTTTCATATTATTATAATGTATTATTATTTTCTTATAAATATTTAGTCGTATTGGTTGTTGAATCCATAACTTCATCAGATACAGTCATTAATTTTCACATTCTTTCGTCCTTTTGTATTACTTTTGAGCAAGGGTGCTACATATATAAATAAAACATTAGTAAACAATAAAGAAAACAGAAAGAAAACAAAAAGATTACAAAAATATTATTACCATGAAGTGCTTCAGAAAAGAAACGTATTGAAAATGTCACATCTTGATTATATGCTCGTGCAATTCAACAAATCATTGCAGAATTCAACACATAACTTGTTATCAATTCCCTTGTTGTATGATAGCTCTCCCGAGTAAAATGTGTAATGTTAACAATTCTTAGCAATATGTTCGCGTGAAAAAAAAATAAAAACTATATATTGTAAGTTCTATTCAACACTAATGTACAGCACAGCTAATTAAAAAAAACAAATTAACTTAAATATTTTTTTTATCATAAAAACAATTTACATAATATATACTTATATTTCATAATTAACCTTACAATACTTACTGTTATAATACAAGTGAAAGCAAATACTATTTAGATAATTATGATTACTATTTCTTTTATTTTAAAGTGGTATTTTTTCATTTCATTTGGTGAAAAATTATATTAAAAACGTAGATTTTTATTTGTTCAAATAGAATGATAGCTATGTCATAATTATCCTTGCAAATCTTAATATTGTTATAGAAAAATGTTAAAGAAAATTAACTATTTAATATATGAGTTACTATTTTTCATCTTAGATGTTATTCTTTTTTCATTTTAGGTGTAAACATTATAAAACATGATTGTAATGTTTGATTAATAATTTTACTATTTCATAATTAATTTACAGCAATTGCTGTTAATAAATTAACAATGGGAATATGCGGAATTAACTATTACGATACTGGATGTTAATAATCGATTATTTCTTTTAGAGTTGTACTTTACTTCCTGCAGCTTGATAATTGTATTTAAAAATACGACATTTTAATTGTTCCACTAAAATT
>SNQN01001951.1:0-12181 GCA_008642245.1 Bassia scoparia
GGGGGGGGGGTGGGTGAGTTGGTAGATGAGTGAGGGGAAACTTGAAGTGACACTCATTTCGGCGGATTAAAAGAACTTATGAAGAAATTCATCGAGCAAGAGGAATTTTCCAACAAGAAACTCAAGACAAACCAGAGGAGAAAAAACTGTGGCTGATGCAAACAGGACTTCGTCTTATATAATAGGATACAACACCTAATTACATATCTAAGGGCACTCGTTCTCAGTTCTCAAAGAACTCTTGAACCTCGAACCAATCCCCTCTGTTGGTCAACTCTCTAAAACTCACGATTCTATGAAAGGCCTATGATCTGCTTCTCAAACCGCCGACGCTTTCAATCACAGAAAGAAGCACTCACTCATGTGACAATCGTAAATGCTTTGGCAACAATATGAAATAAAGCTCTGATTGAATTCTTTGCTCAAGGTGTGGTTCCTTGGTTAATTCCAACTGAGTATATTTACAAACTGTGAATCTTGAATGTTAGAAGGCGAAGCAGTAAGTCCACTACCACACTTCAGATTCCTCTTTTGTAGGAGTGTATCTTGTAATGGACTTGACCAGCAAGCTCCATAACTCACGATCACTAAACATCAGATATAGTCGTTATTAGTTCCTTAAAAATCTCGAGTTAGTTGGCACAGCGTGTTCTTCATAACCGATTTCCTATTTTTAAAGGCCTTTTTTAAACAAACCAGCTTTAACCAGCAAAACCATACTTCAAAGATAAAACGGTTTTAATCAAAGAAAGATATAACATATAGTTTTTAAGACATACTTCTAACAGAGAATAAATCTTTATATTTTATAAAAAGATGTTATTTTACTTAATCATTATTCCAATTACCCTAAGGGCTTTATTAGACAAAATATCTTCATACAAATAACAGTGAATTAAATTCATTAATAGAATAGAACACAAACTTAATATTTAATTTCTTTTTATCCTTTGAGCATATTTCATGTATAATTTTGTCTAAAGCAGTACAATACATCTAAGACCCTAATCTACTGTACCATGCCGAGTCACTTTTCCAAGGAACTCAACCTTCTTGACTTCGCTTCTTCCTTGAGTTTTACCATAGCTCAATTAAGTACAGGAACTTCTTCCTTCCTCTAAAGATGTCCTTGCTCCATTATAGACTTCTTGAAACATGGAACTATAAACACATTCACTCAACACACATATTTAGATATTTAACACATAGAGTTTGCTTTCTTGGTTTGGAAGTGTCCATTCATCAAAACTTAGAGTTCACAATATTCCCTTTTTGATGGAATGACCAAACCAAGCAAACGCTGTTAACCAATTTAGATCAAAATGAAATAGTGGTGTTAGTCTATTATAAACAAATTCAGTACAGGACATATAAAAGAGACAGAAAAACTTAGGAAGTTTTAGTTTATCCGCTTAATACAACTGCTTTCTTTATTAGCAAGAAACTCGAGCAGCTTAGATGCTAGAACCTGATCGAATCACCTGTCAGAACCAAAGAGGTTGCTCTTTCCCCTTCTTGGGCTTTCATCAAAAACATCAATTATGCATATATCCATAGCACAGGCACCAAATATAAAAGTGTTATTGGCTGTACCACTTGTCAATACAAACATAATCTTCAAGTATACCTTAACGAATCCACGAGACAAGAAAGAATCAACAGCAGAGCATATATATAAGTATCTAAAATATAAAGCCCATGAATAGTTCAAGAAAGAAAATATAAGCTACCATGTTCAAAGCTAATTAAGCAAAAGGAAACCAAATTCCAAAATAATTAAGGTTAAGATATTGTTTTTGATAATGAATATAGGGTAGGGTAGGTTTATTTCTAGTGGAACGGGGAAGGATCAGCAAGATCTTCAGGGCTTCCAAACTCTGATAGGACGTCATCACGACTTGGGCCAGAATTTGCTCGCGCCTTGTCCAATTTGTAAGTATGGTGCATCCATGTCATCTATGATAGTTTGGGACAATGTAGCCTGTTTCTCCAGCATAGGCTCCAGTTTAGCGACAACCTGATGGAGCACCTGATCCGGCTTGCATGAAGGGTTGAACAGAGTCCTTAGTCCTGCGTCTCATGGACTGAGGAACTGAAGTGCCCAAAGCCTGAACCATACAAACCATAGGTCACTCCCGTTGTTTCTCCCAGATAGGGGTTTTCACTAGGGCCTGAGCACCGACCAGAACCGGACCGGACCGTGACCGGACCGGGAACCCGACTGGACGGCGGACGGAATCCTCCCAAAACTTGGACTAGATCGGGACCTGAGTTCATTCGGTCCGGACCGGGACCGGAGCCTGGAAATTCCAGGTCAGGTCCTGGTCTGGACCTGTTGGACTGTTTTTTTGTTTTGGCTCTTATATATATATATATATATATATATATAATTAGTATTAATATAATATAAATATAATAGTATTCGCAGGTCCAACCGGTTCGGACCTGAATCCGTTTTTGGATCGGATCGGACGGAACCGGAAGAGCGGCTCCCCTAGATTTCTTTGGACCTGGACCGGAATAGGCGGCCCGGTCCGGTCCGGTTCCAAACAGGTCGGTCCGGTCCGGTTTCGGTCCAAGACGGACCTTTCTCCCGCTAGTTTTGCAACAGGCAGCAGGAGGAGAAGGTTGAAGACTTCAGTTTGTCTTGGTTCTCCTTCTGCGGTCCTCCTTTGACTCGCCTTCCATTGGCCTCATCCTCATCCAGGTTGAAAAGAGTTTGGCACGGTCGTCTGTCAGCATCCTTGGCCCGTGTTTCTCCACCATCTTTTTGAGTGCAGCCTACCTGTTCCTCTTCCTCTGCTTCTGCACTCCTCTGCAACTGAACCGATCGCATCGACGACTAGCGCATCTTCTCATCTATCTTTCGTCACCGCGTCACGAGTTTTTCCGTCAGGAGTCTTTCACTTATCAAGCCTCCCACTCTCACTCATTCATCACCACTCTGGTTCCTCCTCCTCATCCTCACTCTTATCTCCCTGTTCCTTAACAGACACACACACCGCCATCTTTGACGAGTAAACCCTAGTCTGAGTATGATGGACTGGGATTGAATGGAAGTGGTTTCCTTTGGCATTGGAAGACTTCTCATTGGCTATTCTCATTTCTCATCCGCTCAAGGAAAAGTCATCGCGCAGCGTTACAACTCACACACCTTTCCATGTTCTTTAGTTATGACAGTGGGTTAGGTGTATCTGATCAGTTAAGGAGGGGAAAGTTGATTGTATTTTTGTTTTCAAGGCAGTAGTGAGAAGGGATCCAGTGGTTTGCCCACTCTTTCGTGCTGAGTTCTTAGGGAATTAATGGAACGGAAGAAGATGAAAAGGCAGCTTTTTGAAATGGGGGAGAAGTTTTTGTGGCTCGATCTTCTCTGCACCTGGGTCACCGGCCATGTGACTCAACCATATATCATCAACTCCTCATATGCCAACGATAGTCCCTTCACCTTACCACCATCAATCAGTTTCTTTCATATGCACTTAAAATAATCATCAAACCCTCTTCGGTTTGGACTCCAAGCCTCCATTAGGTCAGCAGTAAACTCAATATTTTATTAATTTTAAAAACAGAGAAAATTCAATATCTCTCGCGTACACCTTATTTATAATCTGATCATTGATTGTGTACGACAGCTCATTTTTTGTAACCAATTCAACAAGTTTGTCCACCCTCCGAAATTTCTTAGATATACTACAGTTGTGTGTACTTACATGCACTCATACAATCGAGATTTGATAGCCATGCCAATCATCGTAGTTTGTGATCTTGCTTCAAATTTCGGGCGCCGGACCATGAGATTTCCTTCCATGGGGGAGCTGATCACCAAACTCCTCCCAATCAACTTTGGTTTTCGTCGAATCTTTTCTTGAGCCCTCAACGATGGCCTTTGCTTGCATCCATTTAGGGTCAGTAGGTTATTTATTGTGGTGTAGGTTAGTATGTGTATCATCTTGGTGAGAAGTGTAAATTTTGGGCAAGAATAGGTTTCGTTTGAATTGGAGATGAGAAGTTTGAGAGTTCAATGAGTTTTGAGGAGTACCGTGGTATAGGAATGGGTTTGCATGCTTAAATATGGTGATAGTGACGTTTTGATTTGGTGTGGTGAAAATTAGAGGGGATGAATTGTGGCGGTTCAAAAGAGATATGGTAATTATTTTGGTCAGTAACCTTATCTTGGATTAATTGATTTGAAAGTATGGTTGGATACTTAATGCAATGAACAAATATGATTTTGCAGTCCGGTTGAGAGAATTTTAGGGGATGTTTCAATTTTTGAATGCAAACAGCTAATTTAGATAAAAATTTTTTGAGATTTTAATTTTTTGAAATACCGAAAAATATATAAGATAAAAATAATTTTGTTTTGTGTTTAGGATAATAGATTTTGGAACTTGAACTATTGAACAAACAATAAGGGCTTTACACTTATCAGCACTATAAGATTTTATTGCATGCTTTCAATTTTTCCAAGCAAGTGGTTTCATTTAACACACAAGAATATATGCACTTATTGGACGTATGCTATTCACATAAATTGTGCATGAGACCACATATAATACATTAGTGGTTTTAAGAATCATACGCTGGGAGATTTATTGGGAACACCTTTAGGATAAGTGAATCATCCCAAGTCCATGCGCATTCTTTCAAATTGTCGTCTTGCTAATGGCTTAGTCAAATCACTACTTGATTTTCAGTTTCCCACAAAATCTAATTTGATAAGCCTTTTCACATATCTTTAAAAAATGATGTCTTATTGTAATGCTTAATTTGAAATTGGTGCAACTGGATCTTAGAGGTAAAATGGCACTTGATTATCAAAGTTTATTGGAATGCTTAGTACAGTTCAGTCCATAATCTCTGTTGTTGCTTGATCACAGAACTTGCAGAGCAACTCGCAGCAAGCAGCTACCATATTCAGCAGTAGATAGTGGCTATGTGTGTTGGTTCTTTGATGCCCCAAGAAACAGCACGACCGAGGAAACTGAAGTGTTCTGAACGTGCTTTTCCTGTTCTAAATTCACCTGCGTAGTCAGCAATAGTAATCTTTCAAGTCAAAAGTGTCACTTCTAGGTTAGAAGAGACTCATTGTTCTCAGATCCTTTAAATATCGAAAATTCTTTAACTGCCAAGAGGCTGTGATTCTTGAGGGTTAGATTCGGGAAATCTGCAACACACAACTACAGACAATGAAGGAAATATCAGGTCTCATCTAGCGTTAAGGTTAGAGAAGAGAACCAATCATCCTTATACTTTTTCTGGTCTACAGAAATACTTTGGGAGAATAAATTCTTCACCGTCTGGTTTCAACTCCCTGGAGTAATGATTTGACTTTACTTGATCAAATTTAATATTTCTTCAGATGAAGTTCCTTGATATACTGTTGTTGATGGAATAGAGTTCCCCTCTCGTTTGCTTTATTGCAAACAAGAAAGGAAGTTTAACTCTCCCATCATGCGCATTTCAGAACTCCCAACTCATAAGATCAGCAAAATACTTACACAGTTTCAATTAGGGTTGCACACCAAAAATAAGGTCATCGAACATCATATTTGAAACAACAAGCAGGTAGTTCTTCAGCTTTTTTAAAAAAAGTTTTATCAACTTTTCTCTTTTAAATGCGTTTTGTACAGAACTTAAGATGCCTTTCATACCAGGCTTCTGGGTGCTTCTTAAGTCCCATTAAAGAGCTTTATAAGCTTGAAAACATGATTAGGAAAATTTTTCATTTTAAGCCAGAGTTCTCCATAAACTTCCTCCTGAAGATAACATTTAGGGAAAGCACATTTACTCCTTGAAAAGTTTGACCACCCATTAAAGGCAAGGAGTAATAAGATTTCGAATGGCTTCTAATACTTGCCTATGGAAGCAAAAGTTTCCTTCGAAGTCTAATACTTTGTTGGTATATATCCTTTAACAACTAGTTAGCTTTGTTTCTTATTAATTGTGCTAATTTCGTCTACGCTTGTTCCTAAGAACCATTTAAGCCATTGCCCTTTTTGTTTTTAGGTAGGGTTCAAGAGTGCCATATACCTTATTCTTCAATTTCTCAGATCATTGCATGGCAATTATCAATCAGCATTTTTAGGCTCTTCTGGGTCTTCGGTTCAACAATGGACAGAAATGCATGGAAGGCACAGAAGTTTTTCTCAGCTGAGCTCTGTTTGAGTTCCTTATTTATATCACCTATTATGAGATCAGTGGGATTGAGAGTTGGGTGTTTCCAGGTTTGGCTGAGATCTTCACGGAATCAGACTTGAGGTGCCTCAGCATGAGTTTCTCTGTTCCTTCTGCTTCCACGCAAGTTCCTCTTACTTGTTCTCCTTCAGCATTAGGTGGAGAACTTCTGTGTTTACAGGTTGTCCTCTACCCTAACTGCAGTTTCTTTGGAACGGTTGCTGATTTCCTCCATCTAGAATCATCCTTGTCTTGCGAGACCTATTAATCCATCATTTCTAGTTCATGAGCATTAAATGTTATGTTAGCTTCATCAAATATAATAATGAATACTTTCTTCAACACACATAGAGTTTTTGTTTACACTCTGTTATGCTTGCTATGATTGAATAGACCAAGGAACACAGCTTCATCACTACGCTCAATGCAAACTTACCCGAAGTTTCTTCTTAGCCATTGTTATGCACAAAACACTTACACACCAATTTTGAAGTGTGATATGTTGGTTTTTCTGCCTTAAAAAGTTCATATGGAGTTTCTCTAGCATAGGTCTAAGCATTACACGATTGATGATATAGCAGGTAAGTTTGACTGCTGTTTCTTTGCCCAAAAGTTCCTAGCAAGACCACTGGCTACAACATTGTGTTCTATGCCAAGTTTCAAGGTCGATTTTTTTCCTTTCCACAACTCGTTTTGCTGCGGAGTTCTAGGAGCAGAAAAGTTATGGCTCATCTCCAGTTTTTTCTGCCTAAACTCATCAAACTGTATTTTCGAATCTGTTCCATAGTCAGACTTATATTGGATTCATTTGAACATCCACTCAAGATTTTTGGGTCCTTGCAACGCAACAATCACAAAAGGTCATATTTGCTTGCCAGAAGGATCACCCAAGTGAATCTCGAATATCATCAACAATACCAACACATATCTTTTTCCAACTTCTACTTTTGGAACTCTCATTGGTCCACATAAATCAATATGAATTATTCTAAAGGGTATGCTTAGTTGTTATCAGATGTTTTATTTTGAATGAAGACGCTAACTTGCTTCCCCTCACACAAGCATTGCATATGTACTTGACAGGGAACTTGAACATTTGGAGACCAACACCAAGTTTTGTGAATGCAGCTTGTATTCATCGAGAGGAACTTGCATGTCCAACCTTTTGTGCCGAGATTAAGCATCACCTCAATCACACTAAGACAGGTCCACAGATTGTTCCTGGGACAGAGTGTTGAGATACTAATGTAAGTGTTCCCGTCTTCTGTTCCTTCTAGAACAATTGAGCCAGTGTGGGTTGTTGATGAAAGTGACATATTTCGGTTGTGAATTTTAACTGTGTTACCTTTGTCGCAGAATTGCCAAAATCTTAGCAGATTTGTTAAGACCTCTCGACAAAACACATTATCATAATGTGAAGGGCACTTTACCTCCTTTACCTTTGGCTAGGATTGTCTCTCTTTCTTATCATCGATCCGAATCCACAGTTCCACCAATATAGGCCTCTAGTGAGAGAAACTTATATTGTCTCCAGTCATTAGGCTTGGAACAACCAAATGTCGACGGTACATGTGTTGTTCCCTCACTGGACCAGTGCAAGATACTTAAGGGTTGTATGAGGAAACCCCGGGTTTCCTCGGGTTCCTTTGAAGAGGGAAGTAGAAGCATTTTCCACTTTCTTAATCCACATTTTAGTTTTATGTTTTTCTTATGAGGCAGCTTGCTTCCTTATTGGCAGTTGTCTACATCGTGACCAGTTTTACCACAGAAAGTGCAAACTTTGTTATCAGGTAAATCTACATATTTTTTTTCTAACTTTGTGCTTAGCATGCACATATCCTATAAGGACCTTTGCAGTTCTTTTTCAACCTAGCTTCTTCATCCATTTAGGTCGGAATGTGACTTATGTCTCTATTTTACACGAGTCTAAGTTCTTCTCAATGTTTGCTTTTTCAATTGAGTTTCCTCAAGATTGCTCTGATTCTCGAATTCCTTTGATGAAGCATTGTTGAGGAGGAACTTGTACCACTTATGTCACATTCAATATTTTATATGAGCTATCTCAAGTACCGCAACTTGTTTCCTGTTTGAGTTTTTCAACAAGTTCTTGTCAAAGAAGGTTCTTTATAAACCAACTAAGAATCGATTTGAACATCGCGTTCTATGATTCTAATCAGGAACAATGAATCTTTATAGGTTTAAGTGCTTTTTTAGATTGACTTAGACTTTTGTAACATACCGTCCAGTCTTCTCATATTCCATTCAGTCCATCCAGTGTGTGTTTAGGAAATTGTTAAGTAATTTTTGAGGATTAGGAATACTCCTTTCTCGAGTTCATCATCGTTCTTAGGCCATGCAGACACAGATGAGCAGTTTCATTTTCAGTGCTGGCTTCAGTTCTTCACTGTTGATTCTCCCATGCAGCAATCTGTGCTTTCTGAGCATCTGACTTGTGTGAAGGCTCTTGCAGTCTTGTTTCCGTCTTAAATTTTGCTTTTTTCTTTGTCAGAATTCAAAGGCAATTTTTCAACCAAGTAATGAGATCAACCATGATCAGTGCTCCACAACGATGAACAAATTGGTCACCTGTTTTCTTGACAAATTCTTAGAAAATTTGTTAGATTTAAACATTCCTTGAACCTTCTTACAACATAGGAAGCCTCATCTTCATCGACCTCAGATTCCGTCGGACTCATCAGCTTTAGGGCAAGTTTTTCCTTTGTTCAGTTTCACTTGAAGCTGGACCAATATGTAACTCTCGGTCATAAGGGAACAGACCAATTGTTCGATGTTGACTTGGTTGAGTCTTGGTTCTTGGAGGTCGTTACTTAGCTCCCCTTTCATCTTGAGCAGACTTCGAAGAATCTCCTAACCTGTTCATCAAGCAAGGATGTGCTTGCTAAGAGAAACTAATTCATTAGTGAGTTAGTGAAACCTTTGTAACATATCTGTGAATAGTTTCCTTAGGTCCATCTCAAAGGCTTCCATATTTAGGCTTAACAAGAGTCTCTACTTAGATGTTAACTTCATTTGTAGCGTTCATTCGTGTTTTATTTTCTAACAATCGCATATCTCTTAGCAGTTTGGTGCCCATGACACGGTTGGTGGTTCAATTGTTGAGGGTTCAAGCCGAAATGCAGGGAGTTGACAGTAAGGGCATTCACTGTCAAGTTTTTTTTCAAAATCTTCTTTTTCAAAATTCAGACATAGGTTGTAGAAACTAACTCATTGTTCAGTGGTTTTGGTGAATTTCAAAGATTACCAAATTTCTAGACACGCCATACCTGGTAGTTCTCGGCTTAATGAAGATGCTCCGATTCTATTTTTCAGTATGAATAGATTTCATTAAACATAGGGGATTCTCTGGGTAGGAGTGATCCTTATCTCAATTCTCTCGTTGGTATTCATTTTGCCAATCAGTCAAGTCGTTCAAATTTCTCTTGTCAGGGTTCTGATGTCTGATGAGGAGCTTAGGCTCGATACCTATTGTTGGATGGACTGAACTGACAGAGGGGGGGGGGTTGAGTTGTATTGAGGAACTTAGTGATTTTCGCTGGAATTAAAGAAACTTAATGAAAGGAAGACTACGAGCAAAGAGAATTTCCAAAACACGAAACCCTCAAGACAAACGCCAAGAGACGAAAAAACTGTGGCCTGATTGCATACACAGGACTTGTCTTATATAAAGGAAGTGCAGAACTAATTACAATCTAAGACACTCGTTCTCAGTTCAAAAGACTTCTTTGAAACTCGTAACCCCCCTTCTGTTGGTTCAGCTCCCTCTTCAAACTCGATTTTCTATGAAATCGTCGGCTATGAATCCTCTCATACCTCACGCTTCAATCATCAGACAGAAGCATTAAACTCATGTAAATAATCCTAAATGGCGTGAACAATATGAATAAAGCTTGATAGATCTGCATCAGATTGTCTTTGTTAATTTCCAACTGAGTATATTTATAATGTGATGATGAATGCGTAGAAGGCCAAGCAGTAGTCCACACTACCACACTACTCCGGTCTGTGTGTAGGAGTTGATGCTTGTAGTGAGACTTGACCAGCAAGCTTCCATAACCCAACGATCACTAAATCAGATATAGGCCGTTTTAGTTCTTAAAAATATCATTAGTTGGCACAGGGTACTCTTCGATACGTTTTATTCATAACGATTTTCCTATTTTAAGTTGCTTCCTTTTAACAAACCTTTTAACCAGAAACAATACTTCAAAGATGAAACGTTGTTAATCAAAGAAAGATAAACATATAATTAAAGAAATATTCTAACAGAAAATAATCTTTAATATTTTATAATAAAAAGATCTTTACTTTCTTCAATCTACTTTTATTCACCTACGCGATTTCTCTGAATACTTTCATAAATAACGTCAGCTATTATCAGTGGAGGAATAAATCACAAACACTACACTATGTCATCTCTTCGCTTTTATTTTGAGCAATATTTCATGTATCATTACCAAGCATCAAACATCTAGAACCCTAAATCTAACGTACCCAATGTCGAGTCTCTTTTCCAAGGAACTCAATCCTCTCCGTTGACTCGAACTTCTTCCTGAGTTCTTCCATGAGCTCTCAAATTAAGCTCACAAGGAACTTCTTCCTTCTCCTAAGGATGTCTCTGGCTCCATTAAGACCTTCTTGAAACCTGGGACCTATAAACACATCACTAACACAACATATTAGATATTAACACATAGGGTTTGCTTCTGCTCTAGAGTTTCGCACGCTGTACTTCTCAAGAACTTATGAGTTCAACACTTTCGACGGGGAGGCCATGGGGTTGTGGCATTTTGTGTCTGATACATTGGTGTCTGGTTGAATGTTCCTAAATCTGTGCATTGTGAACATGAGTTTTGGACAACCTTGTGTGTTGCTCAAATCATCAATAATGTAATGAACTATATTGAGTCTGGTGTCGAAGTAGAGTTGAACTATTCATACAGGTGTTGAGGTTGAGTTAAACTATCTATTCAGGTACTAAAGTATGTGTAACAGGTTTGGTGTTGATTTTTGGTATTYAGGTATGTTGGATCAAATGTATATATTAAGTGYTTGAGGTTATGAATACTACCTTTGGTTTTCTTATATAAAATGTTGTTGAGTGGTTATYAACACCACCGTTGGGTTTTTCTTTAGTATCTGAGCAGGTGTCATAACTTGGTATGTCTAGTTTTTATGGGAGATGCTGTCCGTTTGTTTTCTTGTTTCGTAAATTGTATGTACTCAACTTTGTTAATTGCGTGTGTTTTGGTGTGTTGTGTGTCGTCCACATTTTCCTTCTTTTGATGGACCTGTGATGATCCTTATTTCATTTGGAAATTATGGGGAGTAGACTTTTCACAGGATTGTGCAGGTTGTTGATCGCTATACATGTGCATTTGCAATGTTGGGGTCATGGGAGTGTTCGAGTGTTATTCTTGGACTATTGTTTAATGTTTCGTGTGAAAATTTTAGTACTTTATAATTAGATAAAATGGTTTTCAAGTTTCGTTTGTTTGCCAAAAAATTTATCCTCGGTTTTGAATAAAGGACCAAAGRTGGCCTGGTTCCAACTTGTACGGTTTTWAAGTTCTTTGATAGTTTTCCTAAAATTTTGTTATTTGATTTATTCATTTTCCGCTACAATATTCTGAAGAAGCCAAAATGTTTTCACASGTGGRGATAACACGTCAATAGTTCTCCGTATTGTCAATTAATTATTTTACAYGAAAAGGGAGAATTATTGGGGTGTTACAGTAACTGTTACCCTAGCCCCTATAGTGGAGAAAGGTAACTATCTCCCCAAATGAGGTTAATATTTCCTTTTTCCTCCCACCACCATTCATCCCTTTATTTTTACCTCTAAATCTCTTTGTTTTCTCAAGTTTGACTGTTGTTATCCCTTAATATATTACCCTCATACCAAGCATGACCTCAGTCCTAGTGTTTTGACATAGGAACATGAGGTGCTCTTTAGCCTTTGGTGGCTAAAATGCAAGCCTTTTGC
>SNQN01001951.1:30880-51913 GCA_008642245.1 Bassia scoparia
GTATGTCGCCAAGGCTTAAAACGGGTTCCGTCAGCTTCCCGAAAAAGAAGTGCGGGGGCGACTCCCTATTCGATTTCGAGTTTCTAGGATCCTCGTTGCCAAGCATACTCACACTATGCATAACCAACAATCAATTCTAGCAAACAAACCGAGCATCAACTAATTGCTACCACCCGGATAGAGGAATCAAAACCTAGTTTGGCCCGGTGACGCCCGACGCCCGTACAGTTTTTGGCCGACTTCATTGGGGAGTTCTTTGGGGTTTTTAAACCCTAAATGAACAAGTGGAACAAAACTCGAAAAGTCTCCATGAATTCAACCGACGTTAATATTGGCCACTGAGTATCCGCTTTCTAGGCAACAACGTCTCATATGAGTGTGTTCTACACTGCGAAACAGACCGGGGGGTTCGCTTCAGATTGCGTGGTGCACTACCATGTAACCAACTCTTAAGTCAGATGCCCAATCCCCACCATGGATCGTGCCGCCTGTGCGCTACAAAGTCGTAATGGTTTAACCTCCTTAATCACACAGGGGTTGGATGTGTTAAGGATCGTTCTAAGCCTACATGGACCCCTTCTGGACACCCTTGACTTGACCTTAGCAAACTCTTAGTCGGCATCTGATTATGGTAATGTGCTTATGTGCACATGATGCATATGCAATTCCGTCCACTTCTCTTCGAGTTCGTGGCCCATGATCCATGTCTATTTCCAGTCCATTGATCCATATTCCATTAAACTCAATTCCACCTTCAAATGCACAAAAATTCATCTTCTACATTCATGGCCACATCCCATAGTCTTATTCCACAAATTCTCCATCTCTTCTCCACATAATCAAAAATTCTCTTAATCCATATTCAATCCACACCAAACCCAATGTGACTCAATGCTAGTTCGTTATCTAAAGACCCAGTCCAACTCAAGTCTATTCGAGTCCAGTCCAACACCTCAAAAACAGACGAGCTTGGTCCCAGTCCAGTCCAAACACAATCCCGACTCAATATGCAAGCTAGTGAGTTCGTATATATGTACCTTAATCCAGACTGAGCCTTTTTATAGGAACCAGTTAACTTCAACTAACTGTTTCATTTAGTGTTGAGTCTGCTAGGTCGTGCTCAAATCCTATGAGTACTTAGTTGAGGTTTCTGTGTATAACAATGGGAATTTTTGAGCAGATCCATATCTCTTCCCTAATTAGAGACGAAAAATAAAATTCCGTTATTAAATTAGCAGTTGGATTTTTCATTTTGTTTCTAATGTGCAACAGATTATTATTATTACCTTGCTAACTTAGCAAACACGTATTAAAATCCATTGGTAAATAGCAATGGAATAAAAATCATTTCTAATTTAGCAACGAGTAGATAGTCAGTTGCCGAATTAGCAACGGAATTTTTAACCGTGCTAAATTAGCAACGAATGTTTTATACCATTCCAAAGTAGCAATAGATTAAATTAAATTCGTTGCTAAAATAGATATAGAATTAAAATTCGTCCAAAATTTAGCCTGAAAATTCGTGCTAATTTGTTATACAAAATTGCTTCACATGCCTTTCGAAAAAACACCAAATAAATTTTAGAGACAGATATTGAAAAATCCGTTTCTAAATTTTTAGATGGATTTTTCTATCCGTTGCCTAAAATTAGATAAAAGTTTTTAATCCATTGCTAAATTAGATAATAAAATTTTGAATTTAGTTCTTAATATTTCTCTTACAAATTAACAATATTAACGTAAAAGATAACAAGTTGTGTTTGGATATTGGTTGGAGCGTCTATTTGTGAATTTAGTACGAGTTCGCAAGCTCAATAGAGTGGCAAATCTTATGGAGGGTAGAGGAGGAATGGGAGCCGCTGAAAATATTTTTTTTACTAAATAAGAAACAAATTTCTAAAAATTGATTTGCTGAGTTTTAGCAACGGATTTTAAAAAATCCGTTGCTAAAATCAACAATGGATTTTAGAATCCATTATTGATATAGCAACAGATTTTACCATCCATTGGCTAACATGAACAACGGATTTGAGATTCCCTTGTGATTTTTTGGATGGATTTTAAAGATGAAATTATATTCGCAGTAAATTTAGAGACGGGTTTTGTAAATCTGTTGCTAAATTGTATTTAGCGACAAAAAGTGTTGTTGCAGGTAACTTTCGAATGAGTTGTCATCATCAAAAAGCGGGGATTTTTTTGAGTACCTTAGATTTTGAATGATACAAACAAACACTAGAAACAGGACATTGTCAATGTGAAATTAGTTGGTGGGGAACCAACTTGTAATTAGAATACTGTTCCTTAAAACAATTATTACTCATAAAGTTTATCTATTGAACTAACTTTTCTATATGCAGGGAATAGTTGGATGTGCAAAGTTAGGCAACCTTTCCCTTGAATGCTATGCGGAAAGCAGTCATATACTTTTTATGTGCAATTAACCGTTGTTATAATGCTACAATAGCTGAGTGTTGATTCCAAGTCTAACAGGAGGGCCTTTTCGAAAGACATTTAAGAAAGAGCATTGCTCATAATTGAAGTATTCAAAGGAAGATTCAAGTCTGAAGAGTACATGAAAAGAAGATTGTACTTTATATTTTCTTTTAGGCTTTTTTCAGGTAATTGTGCTCTGTAGTATGACTTGTTAAGTTTGGTAATATAAGTGCTAATAAAGTGTGATGAGTTATGTCGTGAATTCTGTACAAAGCTTGGAAACAGAGTTCATAACAGACTACAATGTAGGGAAACCATGTTCACTACATGAAAGGTCTTAGCTGCTTGACTTTGAAAAGATTCGTAAAATATGTCTTCAAAGATCTGTTTTATAAAAATACTCTAGCAGCGATAAAATAAGTGTTTATATTTTGGGCCACCATAATACTAGGAGTATTTATCTATTGATATATTCTTTGGATAAAAATCGAATAAGAATAAATACCTTCCATAAATCACATAATGGCTGCTAGATCAAGTTTGTGTATTTACCAAACTAGGTTATGTATCCAAACGATGTATATACATTTAACGTTCGTATTCCACACAGATCTTCTCACGTATCAAAATTTGAGTTTTATTTTGAGAGAAAACACTTAAGCAACAAAAACCCTACAGTTTGATCATAATACAAGAGCACATAGAGCATAAACACATTCTCTTATTAATTTCAAGAAAGTGAGATCAAAAGAGAGAAAATTGATATGCCAAATGATCAGTCAGAGGGGTTGATGCTGGTATATGTGAGTTCAAAATACAAAGGGCTTACGAGTGTAAGTCGAGTGCACAGTCGCGGTAGAGTGTGAGGGGGTACTTGGTTCACCGAAGTAGGAAATAGAGGGAGTGTGTTCTTTATTTTTTGGATGGAATAAATAAAGAACAAGGCAGGAGGACGTAGGCCAAAAAGTGGCTAAACCACGTTAAAGCTGGTGTTTCCTTTGAATTTCTTTAACTTTATATCACGTTGCTTACAAGAACCAGCCGTACTGGTTCCTCACGCCAAGTAAAAACAAGGAAAAATTGAATAAGGCTATTAATCACTCAAATCCACTCCCCTCTTGAGGCTCTAAACCTTCAAAAGTTGATGGGATAACTTTGGCTTTTGGAAAATGAAAATAGAGGACTATTTGATCAAAAGGGTCTACATCTACCTCTTGATGTTAGAGGCCGCGAAGTATTAAGATGGTAGATTGGAGAGTGCTAGATAGAACAAGCACTTGGAGTGATTAGGTTGACTTTAAGCAAGAGTGTTGCTTATGGGTCAAGACATAACTACGAACGGAGGAGGTCCTTCAAACATTGCAAGTAAGAATGCACGCAACTTAAGGAATTTGACTTGTTGCTGGAAACAAAACTGGAAGCTTAGGACAATAGAAATGGAGAGAAACAAGAGCATCCATATAAAGTAAGGATAGAGTCAGACTACAATTGTATTACAAGGAAGGATCGATGATTACCTCCAAGTTTACACAATTGGGATAGATAAAGCACCAATAATGATCCATTAAGATGAACTATGCTACGAATAAAGCTATGCTATTGCTAAACTACACTAGATTTGCCTACTAAGCCAAGTGGCGGCTAAGAAACTAAAATGTGAAAGAAAGAATAGGATGTTTGCTTGAAAAAGTGTGTTTGATGGTTTCTCATAATTTTGATCCGGCTTCACCATATTTATAGGCCTTCACTTGCGTAGAGATCGTATATATTTCCAGCGGTTACTCCCTTCAGCGGTTTCTTTGCGCCTCTTTCCAATGTTTGGAAATCCCGAACTTTCCCTTTAGGTGTCTGTCGTCGCTGATGTTTTTAAAGTAGACCTCTTATCATTGGGCTGCTTCCTAATGCCCCCCTCTCCAATAATGATCCCTTTCTAGCACTTATGTCTTTATCGCTGGACTGGGAACATTTAAGAGGTGCCAAGTATCACTTGTTTTCTTAATAATTTAATCCTAGTTGTTCGCCGTGCACACATTTTTTGTCAAATCTTAGTCGATAAGTCAATTGAATATTTTTTAGTCAATAAATAGGTATATCGTGGTAAACCAATAACTATCATTGGTATTTTGTTGAAAAAATCAAAAAGTTATTAAAATAGGCTTTAAACAACTATTTAATAACAATTAAAAATAGAAGTGAACAAAATAAATTTTAAAAAAACACCCGAGGGAGTATACATACTAATTAAGGCGTGCCAAACAAACTTTAATTACTTGATTATATGGCTTTCTAAATTATATATTCACAAAAATTTTGAAGAGTTTAGTTTGCATACGACTCGTGAATATTGTCGGTTTTCTGTGAAATTGATTAACAAAACAGAAAAAATATAATTATAGTGAATTGGCCCACTTGTGCCCAGGCCCAAGTACAAACAGAAGGAACACGAGATAAAAAGCGAGTGGGCCAGCCCAAGGAAATGGAAAAAAAAAATTAACGGAGAAGTAAAAGGAGGGAAAAAAGCGTCACTTGAGGTCTAACAAGCACAGAAGATTGAAGTAGATAAAGCTCCAACTCGTCCAACGGTCGCCAGTCCACAAACCGTCCCCATTATCAGGCATATGCATAGTAAGTGGTCATCGATGTAAACGGCTTAATGAACAATATAAATAGAAGAGGAAATCTTACTTTGTAGAAACACACAATTTATGAATAATAAGAGCTTTATTCTACTTTCATTGTTACAGCGAATTATACGAGCATATTACTCTTTGCTGATTGAATTACCTACTTTCACCCCCCCCTTTTATTTTATTGTTTCCTCTAGTACGTGAATTTTGCTCGGAAACAATTTGACGCCAAAGACCGTGGGCATTCAATTCAAAAATCTTTCAATATTCGGCCGCCGATCGTCGCCATTTAGGCGAAATCAACCGTACACCTTGGAAGATCTTTGGAGAGAAATGCTGAGCATGATCAAGAAGCAACCGAGCGAGATCCGGGCTATGAGAAGATAGGTCGAGCTCATTCGGAAAAGAAAATGAACTCCTTCTCAAGGTGTCTTCTTGCTCTCGGATCCGTCGAGGACGATGCGTCCCCCAGGAAATAGTCACCCGACTCTACTCAGCAGCGTTGGAGGTTCACTCCGACTAGCGCCGCCAAGGGCCGTGTCGACCGAAAGTCGATCATCGGAGCGAATTCCCAGGAGACGAACTATAGCTTCCGTTAATCTCAGTCAAATCGAAGCTACGTCATCCATGGAGAAATCCGCCCCAGTCGACCCGCAAAGTCCTGGAGTATGCCAAGGTCGACGTACGCCTCAGTCAGCCGTCTCCAGCAAGTTCCCATGTCCATGTCCGCCGCTCCTTCCCTAGGTGGTCGGACCGCCAGATTGCCGCCCACCACCATCCCAGGGTAACAAGGTGAAAATGGCAGTATCCGTCGACCAAGTTGAATGCACCCTTCGCATCTGTCCAGCCTGCAAGGAATGATTTCCTCAAGCTAGTTTCCCGTCAGTCTGACGGGCATATGGTAGCGCCATCTCAACGGTGTCGAGCCCTATGCTGGGTTCGCCCTTAATGAGCCTTGTTCCCTTCTCTCTAGCCTATTCAAAGCCCCTCAGTAACTACTCGAAACCCTACTGTTTTTCTGACATGTCTACTCTTAGTCTAGGTCAAGAACAGGTACCCCCATGACGATGGAGATGTTCGCGTCCATGCAAACCACAGTTCCAGTAGATATCAGGAGCATATAGCGAGGATACCAGGGCACCCCTCCACTATAGAGAAAGCTTTCTAGAAAGCTACGCTGATGGGGGGCCTTTTTGTTCCCCACATTACCTGAGTCGAAGTCCCTAAGGAAGTGCTTGGTCCCGCCATGAATATGTACGATGGAACGACGACCCAAACGAGCACGTCATCAGTCAAGCAAAAGAATTGATGATGGCCTCCAATCCCAATGGGGATTCAAAAGCTGTCTCTGTAAGGCTTCGAAGGGACGCTAGCAGAGCTGCTGCTG
Organism: Bassia scoparia; assembly: GCA_008642245.1. Taxonomy (NCBI): domain Eukaryota; kingdom Viridiplantae; phylum Streptophyta; class Magnoliopsida; order Caryophyllales; family Amaranthaceae; genus Bassia; species Bassia scoparia. The sequence continues at coordinate 37,328 of SNQN01001951.1, forward strand.
TCGTGGTGCATCACATCCAAAGATGTAAGATAAGCGTTCTTTTGCAGATCTGCGTGGACATGTTCAACACTTGAGGTTTTTCGCGGGGAGCCAGTCAAAAGCTACCCAAGCAACAAGGAGACCTGTACAGGACTATCAGAAGCCTGCGAGAGTCATTGAAACGCTATTCTACAAAATACTCAGAAGGAGAAGATTAAAATATCTCGCCCGACATCCCGACTGTTTCGAGGCATTCAGGAGAGGACTGCCCACTGATATCCGAGTATATAAGGAGCTGACCAAGTATCGTCATGCCACTTTCGAGGAGCTTCTCAAAGCTTAAAGTGTTAGCTTAATCTGACTTCGAAGAAGACGGGAAGCCAATAGGCGAGAGTATACCAGACGAAGCGTCTATATCGCAGAGAGTAAGAGACGCAGCCTAAGTAGTATCCAGAGAAGTAGAGCCGTCGCGTACAATGCATTAGCTGATGACGACCAAGCTTCCGCCGAGATCAGCCATAGTTGTTCACTACTCTCAACTGAAACCTGGTCGAGACTCTCGAGCAATGCGCATAGCTACATCGGGTGGGCATAGCAAAGAGTAATGCAAGCGCTTCCACTGACAAACATGCCGAAATCGCTCGCAAAAATGAGTCCGACCTGAATCAGCAACTTCACGAGCACCACTGACCGAAACAAGCTATGTGAGAAAGTATATAACACTATGCAAATGAGCCTATGGCCAATGAAGCAACACTCCTACTTCACGTTGCACTTGTCCGCTGGAGTCCAAAACCCCCCCCCCACCATTACGGAAGACCACACGAAGCAATCCAATGACCCACGAACCATGGAGTCGTAATGACTCGTATCCTTAGAGATAACGTTACGTATCATAGGAAAAGTCTAGGGTAGTTGGCTCCAAACCGCCGGCTGAATGCTCCAACCCGGAATGTGATCGCTTTATCCTAGATTGCCTAATGCGAAAATTATACACTCGTCGATTGCTTCGAGAACTCTCCGTCTCCCTCAGCCTTCGTCTCAGAAATGGCCCCCACGGAGATCCCAAATTGAGCTGTCAAATAGGTGAGTCAACCCATCCTTGCATGTAAATACGCGATGTAGATAGTAGTGGGTTTACTCTTTTCTAGCGATGGCTAAGGGCGAGCAGTTGCAAGGCAGTCAAAAGATGACGTGGAGGTACACCCATCGCGATCTTCCCAGGGACAGCTGCCGTAGCGACCGTGCAAGAAACAGCAAATCAATCACCATGTCAACCGACGTTCGCCAAGATCACCCTTAAAAGCGGTGATATAGCGCATGTGAAAACACCGTTGTCAATGAGCCTGACATCACATGGTGATACGAAATCCTTGACCTTAACCCCGCTTTCCGATCAAAAATCTTATCATCCGCATATTTCCATGAGGCGTGCTAATCGACATCCATGGAAGTCCGGTCGCTAAAGCATCCACACTAGGACTATGCGTGACCGAAAGACGTCGGAATGAACCCAAGGAACGACGCTGACACTAGCTAACGACAGACAGAACTGGTCGCACTTCCAGTGGAGAGCGTCCAAGGTATGACGCTCAGAATCATCTATCTATAGCCGCACTAACACCAATATGACGAATGTACAAACAGCACAGGTAAATTTGATTGTTCACGATTATCTGAAAATGAACCACTGAATCTAGTACCCCAACGGACCACAAAATGCGAGATACGTACCCTGACATGACACTCCACCCAGACGAATCAGATATTAATTCTTAGGCCCGAGGATAGATTTTAAGGAGTTGGTGACCGCACCACGATAAAGGAACACAGTTCCAGCGAACAGTAGAGGAGAAGCGAAATTGAGAGTAACTGTATAGCATTGAATGACGCGGACTACCGGCTCCACAGGAAGCCTCAATCCCGATTCCACCTTTGATACAGAAGGGCGCTGTACTATGACTACAATCCCAAGAAGATAAGGAAGCGACCAGGGAGTCCAGATCTTCGACAGATAGAGACAATATAGAACAAGAATCAATAAGCCTCGTTTGGTGTCAGCGATCACGAACGAATGAAAAGTACTCAGCTGAGCTTACAAGAGATGAGCCTTATGTAACAACATCTCACCTATTGACTCTCTAGAACCCAAAACCGTACGGGGAAAAACGACGATAACCTTATCAATATCCCTCACCGGCCTCTCAAGACGCACGCAGAAGCTAACTCACCCGGTGTCAGTGTCTTACCGTAAGTAAAAGAAGAGGTATTTGGACCATGAGACGACGAGTGAATTAAACCCATTTCTACTCTCATGTCAGTCAGCAAATCCTTGACCAGACCAGAGAGCATGTCCAGGCCTAACCTGTACCCTAGAGAAGAGCTGCTTCGTACACTCATCTCACTATCTAATCTGACACTTCTTCTGGTATAAATGATGACTTTGAGCACTCTTACTTTTTAATCGCTTACATGATGGAGTGATCATTGACGAAGACTAACAGCTGTCATGAAAACTATCAATGAGGAAAGCCATAACTGGTTATGGCCTCATAGCCATTGACTTTCTGAAAATTGATTGTTGAGAGGAACAACGGAAGTTAGTCCATGTCGGCATTATTAGTAATGAGGAATACAGGCAGGCTAAGGGGGAGGACAATGACGAGACATTCCAACTACGACGCAAGACACGAGTCAAGTCACAACCTTGGCAGAAGTAGTAGACTTCAGCCAACTTGCTGCCAGAAGCGAGAAAGAAGTTCTCCACGTCCAAAACCCCCTTTACAGAAGCGCCCGAGGGACCCTAATGGTCGACGGTACGTCAAATATGAAAGGATCAGGGCTAGAGTCGCTACTGAAATCACCACAAGGAGGGACACCACAATTCGGCCGTCCAACTGCGAGTTCAGCGCATCAATGAACAACGAAATGGAGTACGAAGCACTCATATTGGCCATGACCGTCGCCAAAGCCTCGGAAGTCAAACGACGGAAAGTGAAGAGCCGACTCCCTCCTGACCATCAATTAGAATTGCAACGTTCCATGCGGCGAAAGACTCTAAAATTGACAGCCTACTTAAACGTCGCTAACTCTATCTCAATCATTCGAGCGGTTTTTCGATCGAGCAAATCCCTTAGAGATATGAAATGGAAAGCAGACGCACTCGCCAACCTCGGATCATGTTTCCACCTAGCAAGACAGTCGGAAGTCGCACTTGATCCACCCATGGAGCCAAAATCGACAAGACAGGGGAAGCTAGATGAGGTCCGTGTATACGATCGACGACGACACAAGCTGGAAAACCTACATCGAGTGGCTTAAAACATAATGAACTGAACGACAAGAAACAGGCTAGAAGATTTAGAATGAAAAGCGTTAAGGTTCATCCTCATTGACAACGTGTTATTCAGGAAATCACTGCACGCGACCGTACCTCCAGGTGCCTCGGACAAAACGAGGCAGACAACGCTCAAAGCTTGCACGATGGCGAGTGCGGCAACCACACCAGAGGACGAAGCCTAGCCAACAAGGCACTCAGGATGGGCTACTATTGGCCAACCATGAGACAAGACGAATCGAACAACYCGAGAAAATGCAAGCAATGTCAAAGGCACYCACCGTTGAAGCATCAGCCGAGTGAGCAACTACATTSAATCCTATCACCATGGCCATTCATGAAATGGGGCATGGATATRMTCGGACCACTCCCAGCGACATCASGTCAGAAAGTGTTCATGCCAGCAARGACAGATTACTTCTCAAAGTGGGTCGAGGCGGAAGCATTTCGACATGTCACAGATAAGGAGGTCATATCTTTCATCAAGATGAATATCTTGTCGAGATTCGGAGTACCAGCGGAGATASTAAGCGACAATGGYTCGCAATTCATAAGCAAGCCAACTAGGCAATTCTGCGCGAAGTGGAACATAACTCTAGAGACATCGACCCCCAGGTACCCGCAATGCAACGGCCAAGCCAAATCAAGGAACAAGATCATCACCAATAACTTGAAGAAGAGAAGTTAGCAAGCAGAAGGAGCATGGGCGGACGAGTTGCCGTACATATTATGGGTAGATCGGATGACCCCAAAGACCTCAACCGGACAGACTTCATACTCACTCGTCTTCGGGGCAGAGGCTGTCATACCAACCGAAGTCGAACTTCCCACTTCCCGGTACGGACTCTTAACACAAGACAAGAATCAGGTCGAGATGACCCGCGATCTGGACACTTTCGACGAAATTAGAGATAAAGCTAYAATAAGACTAGAAGCTTATCAGCGAAGCGTCGCTAGAGCATACAACAAGAACGTCCGAGTCAGAGCGTTTCAAGGTTGGCTTATGGGTCTTACGACGCACCTTTGGTACGTCAAGCCAAGGAATTCAATCCCAACTGGGAAGGACCATATCGAATTGTCAAGATTGTAGGTCAGGGGGCATATCGACTAGAGGATACAGCAAGAAAGCCAATCCCTAGATCATGGAACGCCCACAACCTGAAATCGAATCACTTTTAAACACGTCACGACAGCCTCAGACAAATGACATGCGCACAAATTATTTCAATTCCATATGATTTACATGACATTACGACCATTACTGACTTGAGCATGGGAGGGCCTTTGGCAAAAACGCCAAAGGCCAGTCCTAACATCTGTTTTACAGAGGCCGTCATACCAACCGAAGTCAAACTTCCCACTTCCTGGTACGAACTCTTAACATAAGACAGGAATCKGGTCGAGATGACCRACGATCTTGACACTATCGACGAAATTAAAGAAAAAGCTAGAATAAGACTAGAAGCTTATCAGTGAAGCGTCGCTAGAGCATACAACAAGAACGTCCGAGTCAAAGCGTTCAAGGTTGGCGAATGGGTCTTACGACGCACCTTCGGTACGTCGAGCCAAGGAAAATTCAGTCCCAACTAGGAAGGACCATATCGAATTGTCAAGATCATAGGTCAGGTGGCATATCGACTAGAGGATAGAACAAGAAAGCCAATCCCTAGATCATGGAACGCCCACAACTTGAAATCGTATCACTTTTAAACATGTCACTACAGCCTCAAACAAACGACAAGTACGCAAATTATTTTAATTCCATATGATTTACATGACATTACGCCCATTACCGACTTTGCGTCGGAGGGCCTTTGGCAAAAACGCCAAACGCCAGTTCTAACATCTTTTTTGCAGGACTCGACAAAAGCCATCGACGACCAAACCTTAAACCATAGTTAAGTACACTCGCCTTCAATATCAAATTAATACTTTTGCATTGTATCATTACTAACTTAAGCACGGAGGGCCTTTAGTAAAAACGCCCCAAAGGCCAGTCCTAATTAATGTTTTGAGAGAAATACATCACAAGTAAAGGCAAATGCTCGTCCGACGGACTATGCGTGACGAGTCTGACCGGACCAAAACAACGATCAACAGCTCTCACAATATGGTCTATGATTCTCAAGACGAGAAGACCATGGACGAACGGGAGAAGCAACGGAGAAATCAACGGAGCAACCCAAAGAAACGAGTAGCCCCGATGGTTCGTCAATATTGTAAAACCCTAGTACTTAATATTCTATAGATATCGAAATTTAATAATGCACAAATTACTTACGCAACATCAATGAAATAACACTCATTTTGTTTACAAACATCGATTGTCTCACGTTATGCATTACATTAAACCAATACGAAGGTGGTCACGTAAAAAACCTCAAATGGACAAGGGGCAACTTTTCTAAATCCACCCTTGCCTAAACATTTAGTTTGCCAAAACAACAGTCAAACATATGAAGAATCACAATAGTAAACATACGAAGCACTACGTTAGCCAAACAAAAGCAGATGAAACAAAATCAGAACAGCAATGAGCACTTAACCAAAACACAAGATCAACATAAATGTCTTACTATAGATCGAGGGGCAACCCGCGGGGGCTTGGCCGACATCGATGTGTGTAGTATGTGTTGTGGCTTGAGCCACAGAACCCGTACGTGAGTGCGTTGGGGGACGTGTTGTCGAGTAAGGGATCACCACCGTGCCTATTATAGTAATCACAACGCCCGAAACATTGGTGCTAAACAAAGGCCCACGTTCCAATCCAGTAACCAGCTCGTGGGTTCGGGGACATGGTACGGATTGAATCTTTGACCCAATCCGCCCGCATGTAGCGCCTCTACTCGGTCCTCATTGTAATTCCATTCAAACGCGATTATTGGATGCACAACATCTTAGCAATTTTGAAACTTATTTGCGTTCTAATCCTAAAGTTACTACAAAAATGGGTTATATTATGCACAAATGACTAACCTATCCCTAGAAAATCGTGAACACTTATATATCAAATTAATACGGTGCCTAGAATCGGTTGTCCATAATTAATCTGACTTTAATGTGACTCACATAATTTTCGGTCTTTATTTGGCAAAAGACACAAGTGAGACAAAATATATATGCAATATACATATATGTGCCATCTTACCTTGTTGCTGCAATCAAATAATCGTTAGTTTAAATAAAAAAAAAAGTGCCTCGTTAAAGATTGCTATACAAAATGCAAAGAAGACATTAGTAATGACAAAGACGTTAATGATTAACGATAAAATAAGAAAATAATAAAGTTAATGAAAATGAAAACAACAAGATGTGATAATTAATCCTACATATTTACATGAAGTGATTAAAGTGGGTTTCTTACATTTTATTAGTTGAATTGAGACTCGTAATAATTATTAATCAAGTTAGAAGGAAAGCGAATGAATGTTTTGGTGAGTAATCTCAGATTTATACCTAGCTCTCGCTCGTCGAAATGACTTGAAAGGACGCAAGAAACTCGTATTTATAAGTATTGATAGTGGAAGAGGATGAATGAAGGAGTAAGAGAATACGCAAGTGTATAAGCTTGGTAACGTGTGAAGTTTGTCGAAAGTAGGTTAAAGGAGAGTATTTATAGGCACGGAGAACCAAAACGAGCTATATACGCTCCTCAGAGCGTATATACGCTCGATTATTTCCTACCAAAAATCGATCTTCTGATTCGTCTCGGATTGGATGAACCTAGACACCCCTTTCGCATGAAATACGGTCAGGGGGTTCTAGAACATTTCGAGTATTTTTTGGTATTTTATAAGTATTTTCTGACTTTTTGTATTTTTTGCGTATTTTGATTTTTGTACAATATCTATAAAAATTCATAGAAAATTGTAGAAAATCGGAAAAATAAGCTAAAAAATTTGCGTAAACTCAAGAAAATGAGAAAGAATGCCAATCAATCGAAATTATGAAAACACCAATATAAATACTTAAAAATCCTAAACAAAAATTAAAATAGAACAAATAAAAGAAATAAAAGAAAAACTTTTTGCCTCTTAATTGACCTTTGCCTCATGGTTCCGAACAATTACTTCACATATTTCAAGCTTTTTCGAGTTCAACTGCGTCTTTTCAGAGTCAAATCGATCGCGAAACACGGTATGTTTCACTCGATTACTCATTTGGGGAGACACATTTAAGGTGTCTACACTTACATTCAAACTTCTCTTGGAATCCCTACCAGGAGGCAACCAAACACATCCTAAAAACATCCAAATTCATACCCCATCAAAAGGAGCAATATCCAAAAAAACCACATAGATACACCTAAAAAACCACACAAAGGAGTAATGTCCAAAAACTTATCATAAATACATGCCATAAACACGTCAAAATAAGCTACAAACCAACCTAACCTTTTTGCTACTGCTTGCTGCCTTGCTGGATGACCTTGTTGCCCTTGTAGGCTGCCTTTCAATCGCCTTGTCAACCGACATTGATGAGGATGCAATCAGACGTTCAAAAGATTATCCAAGGGCTCGATATTATCATTCATAATTCTAATTTCAACTCCTAACTTGTTGGAAAAGAAAGATGTAAGATATGGAATACGCTAGGAAAATCTGGAGTTTTCGATCAAGTGATATATCTGGAAAGATCTGGTTGGAAGGATTAATATGATGCGATTTTATTTTATTTTATTTATTTAGTTCGAATTATTATAGATTAGATTTAGTGTTAGGATATTTATTAGTTAGTTAGATATTTATTAGTTAGTTAGGTTTATTTGTTAATTATGATATTATTCTGATTTGATTAGGATTAAAATATCTAGTTAGTTAGGGTTTTTAGAAACCGTGTGGGATATTTCCAGATTAATTAATTGGCAGTTAAAGATTAGATATTTCCGGTGTTAATTAGGATTAGATATTTAGGATATGTTAGTTAGGATATTTTTGGATAAGATTCCTATCTTTTCTAAATATCTTAATTAATTTTAGATATTAAATTTGTATTATAAATAGGTTTGAATTCTTCAATAAAAATTGGGAGGGAGATTATTTGTGTTCAAAAATTTTCTTTGTTAATGTCAGAGAAAACCTTGTGATTTTGTGGTTGTTCCGGAAATTCAAAACTTATAGCTACTAGGCTCGTTGTTCCTCTTAAGGGGCTGGTGGTCCAACTGCCGTGAGTTAAGATTCCCTGCGAGTCTTTTCCAAGATTTTTGAAGTTATTTTCAGTTTTTCAAACACTCTTTTACTCGTTTCTTGGATTTTTGAGGAACCTTTCCTTATAAATCCACATTAGACATGACAAAAGACTCCAGATCAACTCCATCCTCGGTCCCGGACGGCGACATGTCCCCATACCTTTCGTCCAATAGTGCACTCTCCTTCGCCACGTCCCAAGCGGCCGACCTGCCCTCCTGAAACTACTTCAAAGTGTCGGAACGAGACTTGAGAGCATAATAAGTGTCGGAGATAAGAGCCTCAGTCTTCTTTCTCTCGGCATAATCCAACAGGTGCTTTTGACTCTCTTGGAATTGACGGATGACCTCCTCACTCTGAGCCAATTTCTCTTTCAGGCTATCTTCTGACTTCTTCAGAGCGGCCACTTGTTTCTCGAAAAACACCAACTGCTCTTTTGCCAACAGCAAATGTCAGACGTTCTGCAAAAGGCCGAAAGGTCAAGACGACGCTAAACACATAGATAAAGTTCAACATGGAATCACGAAAACATACCAAGAAAGACGACGTGGTGGTCTCAGTAAGGAGAACGACGGTATTGAACTTCTTAAGGTGTTCCCTAGAAGCTGGAAGGAGGAGACGCCCGACTTGATTGACTTCATTCCACCATCATAATTGCAGAACGTAGCATGCAAGGTCATCTGAACCCGGGCACCATCACCAGCTGGCGAAATCGAGGAGACAAGCGTACTCCCTTTTTGAACGTCAGACGCCTTAGACGTAGCGGCAGTCGGGTCGAGCTTTTGCCTCTTTCCTAAGCTATCAAGCTCCCACCATGAGGGAGCCTTGGCCGATTTGTTTCCTGTCATCAAGACAAACGTAAATGAGCACGCTAAACGCCACATGTCCAACGAGCAGAAAAGGAAAACGTCGGAAATAGCGAAACGACTTACCTTGCGACATATCAGCAACTAGACCTTCGTCGTCCGCAACAAAAACAACTTCCGTCTCGAAATCGAGCCGCTTGGGGGTCGTCCTTTCACTCCTCAACACAAGTAGAAGGAGGGGTGGTTTGACGTCCTCTTCCGGTTCGTCCTTTGAGCTCGATACTTCGTTCTCACTCAATTCCTCCAGGCGTTGGTCCCTCAATACAAGGAACACGCGCTCGTCCGAGTCAATATCCTCGATCGCCTTAACACGAGCTTCGAATCCCGGATCCATCGGGAATGGGGGCAACTCTTTGACACTTGTCATAAACACAACATTGAGAGTGGCGAGAAGAAGAGGTACATGCATACAAGAAATACAGCCAGAAAGCAAACAAACACGTCCGTTATGATTTAAAACTAATATTCCTTACCTGCTAACTGTCATCGAACAAGAAAGGAGCTACAGTCTCCTAAAATCTCTTCGGTCTTTACAAAGAAAACCTTTTTTCCCAACCCCATCATTAGATATCTAATTCAAACTATCAGTTGACCTACCCTTCTAGGGAGGCAAATTTGATCCTTGCATACCTATTGTCTTGAACTCATACACGTAACTAAATCGCACAAATTGACTCTTAACCACTTCCCTTCTTTTTAGCAGACATTTCCAAACCCAAGAAAATTCTTCCATAACATGAGACATGAACTGACACGAAGAGACCTTGCAATGGCGAGGGAAAGCCTAGTTCAGCTTCCCCGAGGGAATACATGACCAGTTTTGAAAGGGTATTCGTAGACGCAAATTAACCCATCCAAGGAGCGACTGAATCAACTTTACCTGAGGAGGTGGGAACCACAATCTCGCCCTCGAGGCACCGAAATAGTTTTTACGAACACGGGTTGACCACTTGATAATGTTGGATAGAGTTGCTTGTTTTTTAACCTCTTAGAAGTCTTTTGGTGAATGAACTTGGGGAAGAACCCATCGTACTGTACGTAAGAAAAAAAAGATGCCAAGGAAGCAACAAAGAAAAACAAGGTAGGAAGAGAGAGATAATACCTGAAAAAATGAAGATGAAAGCCAAAAGCTAATAGAACGATTTGGAGAAGGCAAGAGAGAAGCATTTTAATGATGGACGTTGGTAGATAGCAAAGCAACTAGAGCCGCACCGGTCCAGGGAAGTTTAACAACAATTAACCAAATTTAAGCATCCCGCCTGTTTTGCCAATTGTCGATTGGGGGCAAATTATTCGGGCCCAACTTGTGGCCAGCCAGTATAAACAGAAAGACACGAGATAAAGCAAGTGGGCCATGTGAGGGTCTAACAAGCACGGAGAAGATTGAACAGTTAAAGCTCACTCGTTCAACGGTCGCGTTCACAAACCCTCCCCATTTAATCAGGTTATGATAGTAGTGGTCAGTCGATGTAAACGCTTATTGTAACAATATAAATAGCAAGAGGAATCTCACTTTGTTAGAACACACAATTTTTGATTATAAGAGCTTTATTCTACTTTCATTGTACGAGCGAATTTTACGCATCATATTTACTCTTTTGCTGATGAATTGCCTACTTCCATTGATTTAATTGTTTCTCCGCTTAGTTACGTGAATTTTGGTCGAACACGTGGATATATATAAAATTTTAGGATAATATATAGAGACTAGTCAAGCTACCACCACTCAACAAATATCTGTTTTTAAAAAACACATTAATTACTATATGCAAGCATAGCTCCACATAGCGTTATCCAAAATTTAAATTGTGAAGAAACTTCATTTGGCAATGAACATAGAAATGGTTTTCATAAGCTCCTTACAGAAAATTAATGACCCATTTGCCAATCACAACACCCTTTAACCGCTACTCGACTGTCTCAAATAATAATATTATTACTATTTATTTCCAGTACCTGAGTTAGTGACCATTCCTCAACAATATAGACGTCCATAAATACCACCCTCCCCCTTATAATTCCCCAATAAGTCTTTCTCTACTTCTTCCTCATCCTCAATCCCTCCTTGTTCACTCTTTCTTACACAACACAGGCTAAATTATTATTGAGGAAATGGTGTGGCTTCCAGCAATGTCGTACTCGTCTCGTGTTTGCTTTCATCTGTCTGCCGTTGATGGTGGTTCCGGTACTTACCAAGGCGGGGCCGTGACTAGTGCTCATGCTACTTTCTATGGTGGTGAGATGCTTCTGGAACTTATGGTATTTTCTATGCATTATTATCACTATTCTCTTTGTCTTTAAATTTTTTTTTTTTTATTGCTCACTTTTTTTTTGTTATTGAAACAAATTCATCATTTAATATCCTATTTAGGTTATTTTTACACTTTGAAAGCAATTAATCTATGTTATCATATATACATGAATTACATACGTGATATGTTAGTTTAGTATCAATGAACTTCGTTACTTGACTGCTAATTCATGCTGTCCTAAATTTATAAGTAAGTTCCAAATCATTTTTTCACCATTTGATACATCCGAGAAATTCGTAGTTCTGGACAATTTTCATGCACATAGTTGATATAATTAAAACACTTTTTAGTAGTTCATCAGTTATATAGATATGATTATTAATTGATCGTAATCTCCTTCTAAGAAAAGTTACAAATTGGGCAAAAATGGATATTCTATGTTTCTTTTTTAATAAAATGTATTTTTTGGTTGCTAAGAGAGTCATAGACAGGATGGAAGGGGATCATTCCTGGATCTCTTAGATCGGGAGAGATGTTTTAAACCACTGAATTATCCCACTCTTCTTAAAAAGATGGTATTTTAACTGTAACAATGTATACTAAAGCAATTTGATATATATGAAGTACTTATTTATTTTTTACTATCTACTTTCCATAAATATTTGGTAATACAACAGTCTTTACTATACTGTTTTACTTATTCAGTAGTGATAAGAGTTGCGCCAATAAGTGTTACAAGCCAAGCAGTGTAAATACAAAAAAAAAAAAAAAAAAAAAAAAAGTTATTATAACTGTATCATGTGGATGATCCAACATACATAAAGTGAGTAATTACTCTTATATTTGAACTGATGAATCATTACGCATAGAAGATAACAATACATAGTTATAGATAAAGTAGAGACTATTAATATAAATAAGGTTGTATTTATTTCTATGGAAACAGCAAACCGGTAAGATAAATTTTATTTCATTAATTGGACTATATTTGGATCTAGGCCATCTAGCAAGAGGTTTAAACTCCTTATATTTAAACAACGGCTTATTGAGGTAATTGCATTAAATGTCATTGCAAACTATGTATTAATGCATTTGAATCAAAGTTATTGCCAAAATTAGTAGGATGACTAGATTATATATTAATGATTTGAATATGTATGGACTCCTTTGATTTCTTCATTTTGATACTACAGACCAACAATACACTGTTTAATTTATTATAACTTACGTTATAATGGATTGCTATTGCTAATGTATATTTTCTATTAAGACAATAAAGAAGACTCAATGTAATAATACTTTTATCTTATGACTTATGTGCCAAGAAATTAGTTTTAGTATATTCAAATTAAAACATTATTTTGTCATGATTTCAAATGGACAAGCTAATAACGAAGCACCATTGAGGGAGGGTTACACTTGAGCAACAATTGTATTTATTACCCAGAACAAAAACCTTTTTAATTAAGACTATTGCTTTTAATAATTTATCATTTTTCAAGTCTTTTTCTTTTTATTTGTTTTATTTACCAAGATGTCATTGGATTCACATTTTTTGTCAATCTAATGGAATTGTTTAGGCATATCTGATGAACGGCCTAATTTCTAAGTCATTAAACAGGGGTTAGGTCATAATAGGATATTAAGTTTGCTGTAATTACATTGATAAACAAGAAAAAATTGTTTGATGGTCTATCAATAAATTTGAGTTGAATGAAATTAATGTTATGTAGTTCCCCATAAAAATATTTTTTTTTTAAAAAAAAAAATGCAGGAGGTGCATGTGGATATGGCAACTTATACAGCGCAGGGTACGGGACAAGCACAGCAGCATTAAGCACAGCATTGTTCAACAAGGGTTTATCATGTGGTGCTTGCTTTGAGCTRAAGTGTGTCAACGACCCACAATGGTGTAATCCTGGTAACCCTTCTATTATCATTACAGCCACCAATTTTTGCCCCCCTAACTATGCTCAAGCTAACGATGCCGGTGGCTGGTGCAACCCTCCCCTCGAACACTTTGATCTCGCCGTTCCCATTTTCCTTAAGCTCGCCCAGTACAAAGCTGGGATCATCCCTGTGTCGTACCGCCGGTTAGTGTTCTCTCTTTAATCTCGCTCAAACTATATAAGTACGGCTTGTTAATTAAATGATCATATTTACATTATAATGCTCCATATTCCAAAGTCGATATCATTATGCATTATGCACAACCTTATCAATTCTGTTATAATTTGTTTGCTCATTCGGAYAAATTTAAATTTTGTTACATTAATTTGTAAACTCAAACAAATAATAATATACAACTAAATATCTTATAGATCTTGAAATATCAATATAGTGACGTCTAGAAAATTGAAAGGAACATACACTCTGAAACGAATCCCCGTTATAACTTATAAAGTTATAAGTTTGCAACTAGTAAGTAGTAGCGTGTGTATACATATATATATATATATATATATATATATATAAGAAGAGGATCATGTGAAAACTAAACCCTTAGGTGAAAATTTCTAATCTTGACCGCAAGATCTTGAAATAGAAGACCACGATTTAATCTAACAATATACTTATAATTGAATATAAGGTACATTGGAGGTTTAAAGGGGTACGCATATAATGTTGCTACAGTGTTTTGGGAGTTTATATTTTGTACTGTTCATCAATAATAGCTCCAGGTCTCATGTACCCCTTGAAATGTTATATATATATATATATATATATATAGGATCATGTGAAAACACAAACCTTTGGTGAAAACTAAAAACTTTTAATCTTGATCGTAGGATTTCGAGATGGACAGTCACGATTTAATCTATGTATATACTTGTATTTCAATCTGGGATACATTGAAGACTTAAAGGGGTACACGTGTACTGTTCATCAACAGTAGTTGAAAGTCTTGTGTACCTCTTTACTGTTCTTATGTACCCCTTAAAATGTAAAATGTACCCATTTATTTT
>SNQN01001951.1:51938-77630 GCA_008642245.1 Bassia scoparia
GAATATAGGACGGAAGGGGGGGACGGGGGTCGGGGGGAAGACGGGCGGGGGGCGGGGCGGGGCGGCGGGCGCGGAGGGGGAGGGGAAAAACAAAATAAAAAAATAATAAAGAAAAAACTTTTTGCCTCATTATTTGACCTCTTCATGGGTTCCGGACATACTTCACAATTTCAAGCTTTTCGAGTTCAACTGCAGGTCTTTTCAGAGTCAAATCATCCGCGAAACCATACAGGTACTGTTTCATCATTCGACTATATCATCATTGGGCACAAATTTAAGTGTCTACACTAAGTCAAACTTTTCTCTTTGGAATAGCCCACCAGGGACGGCAAACCCAAAAACATCCTTTACCAAAACACCATCCAATTCATACCCCCATCAAAGGAGGCAAATACCAAAATAACCACCCCTAGACATATCCTAAAAAACCCCTATACAAAAGAAAAGTAATGTCCACAAAACTTCATCATAAATACCATCACTAACACGTTCCAAATAAGCTACAAACCAACCTCAACCTTCTTGCTACTGCTGCTGCGCTTTCTGGGCGATCTCCAATGACTAATGGTCATAGCAAGATGACTTGTTGCCCTTGTAGGCGGCCTTTTTCAACTCTGTCACCGAATGATGGGCAACATGCAATCAACCCGTTCAAAAGATTATCCAAGGATGTCTCGATTATATCATTCATTAATTCTAATTTTCAAGCTCCTAACTTTTGAAAAAAGATTGTCTAAAATTAAGAGTGAATACGCTAGAAAAATCTGAGTTTCTCGATCAAGTGAATATATCTGGAAAAGACTGGTGGAAGGATTATATTAATTTTATGTGTATATTATTTTTTTTTATTTATTTTACTGGTTGTAGCTTCGATCTTATTATAGATCTACGAAATTTAGTTGTTAGATATTTATTAGTTAAGTTAGATGACTACTTCACTTATCTACGTCTAGTTACTTTTTAGTTAATTATGATATATTTCTGATTTATCTAGTCAAAATATAATATCTAGATGTTCAGTTAGCGGTTTGCTTAAGAAAACCGTCATGTAAGGACTATTTCCCAGACTTCTTAATTCCTAGTAATTAATAGAGGCCATCATAGCAACTTACGATATTTCCGAGTCTGACGTCTATTAATATAGGTTCTAGACTAATATAGAAATAAATTCTTAGTTAGATATTTTTGTCAGATATATATCGCCACTCTTATCATAATATCTTATATAATTGAAAACTTCTAGAATAATTAACTATTTGTATGTGGCGTATAAATTAGGGTTGAATAATTTCTTCACAATAAATAATTTGATCCAGCTGCACATAATTTTATTTGCTTGTTACAAAAAACATTCTAGGCTTTCTTGTTATATTTCAGAGACGGAAAAACTCATTCCGAGTGAGTTGCTCGTCGATCCCGTGCTGAGAACTATTCATAGTTGTCGCAAATTCACTTATCTACTACTCATACTAGGTCGTGTTCACTCTAGGGCTGGTATCCACATTTGGTGAGTTAAGGGATCTCTTCCGAGTACTTTTCCTACGAAGACATTAAAATAATTCTAAAAATCATTAATTATTTCTGTAAAGTTTCTCAAATAACACTACTTCATCCTTACTCGTTCTAGATTGACGCACTTCCAATTTACATTTTTCTCTGAAAACCACTTATCACCTCACTCGCTAACCACTGCCCTTAAATATAAATCACCATTAAGACCTCATGACATAAGAACTCCCAGAGAATAACTCATCCAATCATCTCTAGCCCAACAGGTCTTAAACTTACCGAAACCGAGCTCTCCGACGCCACTCATGTTCAAATAGGACCAATGCTCCCCATAGCTTCGAACAAACCTTAAATCGAAGATATCGTCATGCACCCTCCTCAGTTCGCCAGCGTCCAGCCAAGCCGCCGACCCATCGCACTCATTAATACTACAAATTTCAAGTCTGTCGGACACGTGAGACTCTTCAGGGGACACGAGACGAAAAGCTATAATCATCATAATTATTCGGAGTATTAAGAGTCTACTATCTCTTTCTCTCAGCCATAACTTCCAACAGGATCTTTGACTCTTTGAATTACGCATATACCCTCACTCATCACTTGACATGACCCAATTTCTCTTTCATGCTATCTTCTGACTTTCTTCAGAATCAGACCACTTTGTGTATCTCTGAAAAAACACACACCCTCTCTTTGCCAACAGCAAATGACAGACGTGTCTCCCCACAAGGGCCGAAACGGTCACAAGACGACCGCCTATACAACACCACAACTAGATAAACAGTTCAACATAGGCAATCCACAAACAAAACCATACCAAGAAAACACGTGAGTAACTCATAAGAGACACCGACGGTATTGAAAAACTCTTATTCCTTAACATGTCGTATCGTCCTCAGATAAGAAGGGGAACGCTCTAAACCAGCACTTATTGACCTTCCATATCCGTACCATCATTAATTGCAGAACGTAGCACTCTGCCAAGATATACGTGAACCCATATAAGCCAAAACTGCACGACATAACCAGCTGCGAAAATCGAAGAACGGAGTACAAAGCGTAACCCCTTCTATGAAGTCCAGACGCTCTTAACGATTCATACTACGTCACAAAAGTCGCGGTATCGAGCTCTTTGCCTCTTCCTAAAGCTACTCCAAGCTCACACCAATCTGAGGGCAACCTCATGGTCATACACTCTCCCGATATCTTGTTTTCCTGCATCTAGAACAAACGTTAATCATGAGCAACGTCTAAAATTAAGCCACAATGTTCAGACGACCGCTAGCAGGTGAAGAAAGGAAAACCTCGGGATCAAATAGCGAACGAACTACCTTGCTGGATCCAATTAATCACGCCCATAACCTTCGCTAGATCGTCATCCAAACAAAACCACAAAACCAGACTTCCCGCTTCGTCGAAAATCCGACGCCCTGCATTTTGCAGGATCTTCAGACCTTCACCTCATACCAGCACAACAGCTGAATAGAACGAAGGCGTGGCTATTGACGTCTCTTCGGTTCGTCCTTTGAGCTCGATACTTCGGTTCTCACCCAATTCCTCCAGGCGTTGTCCCGTCAACTACAAAGGAACACCTCCGCCGCTCTGTCCGATTCCAATATCCTCGATCTCGCCGCTTGACACGTAAGCTCTCTCGAAATCTCCGCCACATACCCACCGGGACATATGGCGTAGGCGGCCAAACTCTTTAACCACTTGTCTAATAAACAAACAATTGAGCCAACACCAGTGGTCAACTCTCTATGCAACGGAGAAGAAAGAGACTCATTGCACATACAAGAAATACAGACCAGAAACAACGATCCAAACAACACCGTCCAGTTAAGAGATTTAAAACTAATATTTCCTACCTCTAACTGTATCGAACAAGAAAACTACCAGTCTCCCTTAACTCTTCCTCTTTTGAACATAGAACAACACCTTTTTTCCCACAAACCCTCATTATCAATTAGCATTATCTATTCAACTATCAGTGGAGACCTACCCCTTCCTAACCGGTCAGGAACAAATTCGAATCCTTGTCATACACCTATTGTCTTGGAACTATACACTAAACCAAATCGCACAAATGAAACTCTAAACCACTTCCTTCTTATTTTCTGCAGCAGAATTTTCCCCAACCAAAGAAATCCTCATACATGAGAAATGAACTGACGAACGATTAAGCACCTGCAGATGGGCGAGACAATGTGCCTAGTCAGTTCCCCGAAAAGAATACTCGTGACAAGCTTGAACAAGGTATTCGAGTAACGCAACTTATTACCCAGCCAAGAGCTGAGACCTTGAAACCAACTTTTACCTCGTAGGAGGGAAACCACAATCTCGCCTCTCGAAGGCAACTCGAAATTAGTAACGAACAACGTTGTACACCTTGATATTGGATAGCAATGAGCTATGTTTCATAACTCTCTAGGAAACTGCAGAGTTTCTGGTGGCTCATTCAACTCCACAACCCAAAAGACACCATGAACTGGTGGTAACAGAAACACCCATCGATATCGCCTTACAAGAAGAAAATATAAATAAAAAACACAACTGAGAACGGGATGAGACGGTGATCTGCTTATAGGGCTCACGAAGAACCAAAAGGAAAACAAAGTGACTTATCAGAAAGAAGAGAACTCAAACTAATACCTGAAAAAAATGTTATGAAATACTAAAAACGCCCAAAGGCCTAATAAGGAACGATTTGAGGATGACACTGGACAACGAGAAGCAGCCAGTTAAATGATCTTTAGACCCTTCAATTGGTTAGAAGCAAAGCACTAGAGCCGCCACACGGCCCAGGACAGTATCAACAATTACCAAAACATCTTAAACATTCCCGCCCTGTTTGCCAATTTCGATTGTGGCGGGAAAGACTTATTGGGCCCAATTGTGCAATCCCAGTATTAATAACGAAAAAAAAACACGAGAAAAAAGCAATGACAGTCTCTGGCGCCTATTCGCTGAGGTTCTTAACACAGCGAATCTCCACTACCGAGTACAATCAGCAACTCATTGGATCATACTATACGCTCCAACTCGCTCACTACGATCCTGCTACCGTTCCAATCTAACCATCCTCCAAGTATCTAAGGCTTATGCATATAGTGCGTGTCGTCGATGTAACAAACGTGACTAATTATGTCAATCCAATATATAAAGAAGCATGGATCATCTCCACTTGAAAGAAACACACAATTTATTGTATACTAATAAAAAGCTTGAATATTACTATATCACTCCTGTCGGCACCCGACACGAAGGATATCTTGACTACATCTATTTATCTCCTTTTGCTGATTGAACTGCCTACTTTCCATTTAATAATTGTTTCTCTCTAGTTACACGTTGAGCCTGAATTCTGGACAAGTCATTACGAAACATGGATATATATTAAAAATCATTTGGGCATTCAAACTACTAGAAAGAACTAGTCAAGTCGTACTACCACACTTCAACAAATATTGTTTAAAAACAATTATCTTATATGCAAGCCATAGGCTCGACATCAGCGATCCTAAATAATAATCCGTATGATAGAAACTTCATTGGGGCAAGAACATAAGAAATTGTTCATAAGCCTCCCTTACAGAAATCTAACATGAACCCATTGTCCAACTACAACACCCTTAACTCCCGCTACTTCGATACGTGTTCTCAATAGTAATAATAAGTCTAGTACTACTTATTTTCCAGTCTGAGTTAGGACCATTACCCAACATAATAGAGTCCTATACCAGACACCTTCTCCTCCCTTCTATAATTACCCACACATTCAAAGTTCATTTCCTACTTCATCTCCTCATCCTCCATCTCCTCCTTGTCACCTCTTTCTACACACACAGGCTAATTATTATGAGAACATGGGTTGCTTCCCACAATTCTACTCGTAATCGCTTGTTTGCTTTCCATACTGCTTCTGTCGTTCATGGTCGAGTTCCCGGTACTACCAAGGCGGCACGCTGGACTAGTATCTCACATGCTACTTCTATGGTGTGAAGGATGTTCTGGAATATGTGTCACCCTTATACTCATATGATAATTACATCATTCCTTGTCTTTCAATTTTTTTCTTTCTTTTTCTTCTTCTTCTCGCAAAGATATATTATTTCAATTTACTCGCATTAGATCTACCATCTGAGAACCTTCCCAACATCATCATATACTCCGATGTAACTAATAGCCTTCATTTAGCCTTACTTTTTATCCCTTTGAATAAAGCATCATATAAATCTATCGTATATCATAAATACATGACATTACACATACGTGATATTGTTAGTATAGGTTATACAAGCACTTCCGTTACTTGAACATGCTACTAAATTCATGCTTGCAAATCTTATAGTAAGTTTACCACATCACTTTTTCACCACTTTTGATAATCGAGAATCGTAGTTGGCAATTTTTTTCAATGCACTAGTTATAATTAAACTTTTGTAGTTCATCTAGTTAAATGAATATGATTAATATTAATTTATCTCATTCCTTCTAAGAACAGTACACAATTGCGGCAAAAATCAGGCACTACTTATGTTCTTCTTTCAATAAAGTATGTATTTTGTCCTAGGATCATAAAGGACAGGATGAACGATCAATCCTAGATCTCTTAAATCGGAGAGAATGTTTTACCATTGAACTTTATCCCTCACCTCTCAAAAAGACTGGTATTTAACTGTAACAATTATACTTAAGTCAATTCTGATACTATATGAAGCTTTTATTTAATCTTTGTACTATCGTAACATTCACTAAGATACTTGGTTATACAACAGTTTTATTCACTTAGTAACTTCATTATAACTTTTATATCCAGTATGATAGAGTTTGCGGCCAAATAAGTGGTTACACAGGCCACAAGCAGTAGTAAATTACAAACAATAAAAAAAACAAAAAATGAAGTATTAATAATGTATCATTGTGATGCGATCACATACCATAAAGTGACTAACCACATCTAAGTGAAACATGATGTCATCATATACGACATTAGCAATCAGTACAACAACTACATCCAAATTTATATCACAGTAGAGACCCTCGATAAATAATAAGGTTTGTTATTTGATTCTTCATGGAAAACAAACCGTGTAAGATAACTCTTATATATAGTTGCCCACTAATTATGCTATCCTAATAGGCATCTAGCACCAACAGGTTTAACTCCTCTTCATATTTAGAACAACGGACTACAATTAGAATGAGAGTATTCGCATAAGTTTCATTGCCGAACGCTATTGCTTTAATTAATGCATTTGAAATCAACAGTTATTGAAATTATAGAATGACTATAGATCCTTTACTTACTATTAATGATGTACTAACAGATCATCTATGACCCTCCTAGTATAGCCATTTCTTTCATTCCTTACTATACTACAGACCATCAATACTACTGCACTCAAATCCTATTACTACACTCTCGTATTATATGAAATGGCGTTCATTTTAATGCTTATATGCACTTATATACTGTAACTGACTTTCTTTAAAGACAATGAACAGAAGACTCAACATCTAAAATAATCTTTATAACTACTATCAACATGACTTATATGTTCCAAGAACTAGTTTTGTATATTCAAATTTAAACATGATATTTCTGATTTTCATAATGAAATGCTAATACACAGAACCAATGAGGCAGTGCTACCCACTATGCAGCCAAAGCACCAACATTGTAACTTATATATAACTCAGAATCCAATAACCTTTCAATCCTCAAGTCACCTAATTCGTACCTTATCAATCAAATTTGATATTTCACAGTATCTTTTACTTTTTTTTGCTATTATTATACCAAATGATTCATATGATTCACATTATTGTGCAATACTAATAATTGTTTAGGGTCAATATCTGGATGACAGCCCCTAAATTCCTATCATCAATTTAAAAATCAGGTGTAGTGTACATAATATTATAGTTTATTGCTAGTATAATAATAAATAACACCGAGAAGAGAGTTGTGTGGAATAGTCTCATAAATTAGATGAATCAATCGTTTGAGATATTCCATAAAATTTTTTATTTTAAAAACAAAAAAGCCAGGACTTCGCATGTGGATATGGGCAACTATACAGCGCAGGTACGACAAGCACAGCCGCATTAAGCGCCACAGCATGTCCTACAACAAGGGTTATCACTGTTGGTGCTGTGCCTTACGAGCCAAGTGTATCGTCAAAACCGACCACAATGTGTAATCCTGTAACCCTTCTTTATCAAACTTACAGCCACCAATTTTGCCCCCCTAACTATGCTCAAGCTAACCGATGCCGGTGGCTGGTGCAACCCTCCCTCGAAACTTTTATCTTCGCCGTCCCATTTTCCTTAAGCCTCGCCAGTACAAGAGCTGGACGATCATCCCTGTTCCGTACGCGTTAATGCTTCTCCTTTAAATCTTCGCTCAAACATACCTATAATACTCGGCTTTGTGAAAATAGGTACCAGTTAAATTCATACCATTAACTTTCAACTTCCTATATATTGCTCCAACTATTACCAAAAGATCGACATTAACAGGTTTCACTACTATGCTTATGCACAACCTTATCATATTCTTTTATACACTTTGTTGCATCATTCCGAGAAAATTTAAAATTTAATCGCTTTAATACATTTCAACTTACTACAAGCTCAAACAAAATATATAATCCATATACAATAACTCTTTATAGATCTTGAAATATACAAATATTAGAATGACGTCCTAACACAATAATTAGAAAGGTCAAATAATACACTCTGAAACCGAATCCACGTTATAACTCTATACCTTTGCACTAGCTTAGAAGTAGATAGCGTATTATCGTGTATCTACTTCAGTATCCAATACAACCTCATTATAACTATTATTATATATATATTATAACTGTAAGATAGGATCATGATATGAATAACTTTCAAACCCATTCGGATGAACCAATTTTCTAACTCTCTTGACCGCAACAAGTAGGTACTTCAATAAAAAGACCAACAGATCCTCAATCTCTAAGCAATATACGTATAATTGTCACATATATAGAACGAACCGATACATGTTAGAGAACTATAAAGGTCCTGTTACGCTATGTTACGACCCACAAAACTACAGTGTTTTTGAGTGTGAAGTTTATATTTTTCATATCTGTATCACGTCTTAAAATAATAGCTCACATATAATGTTTCTCGCATTACACCCTTACAAATGTCCATGATTATAAAATCATATAATTACATATCTATCTACTATTATATATAAAATACTATATAAGATATAATGAATTTCAATAATAATTTATATATATATCATGACATACATATATATTATACTTAGTGATACTATTATCTATCTAATTATAAATACTAGCATGCTAACTATACCTATTATTAATATATATTGCGTGCAGATTCTTACACAGCTGAACATGCCGAAATAATCGAGACCAAATCAAAATAATATTAACAGGAAAAGGCCACAGATAACTTGCATATACTATGCGTACTGACAAGAAGACTTAAAACTGTACTGATATTATTTTAATACACTGAAAACTGGAAACCAATCATCATGAAGTATTATTCGTCATCGGGCAATTCAATACCTTCCCGAGTTCTCATTTCCCTTCTTCAAGGAATTGTCATGCCGATCATACTATAATTGTTTCATGTTATCCTTTATTTTAATTAACGTCACGTGTCATGCCTCAATCCATTCAACGCCATTATTTACTACACAATATTACAACTTACAATACAACCATTTAGGTATACGATACAACAATTCTATCCATCGAATCTCAAGTTATATTACTATAGCATTTAGCTATGTTAGTTCTTAATGAATTATTACATTTAAGATATGAATCATTACTGCTTGACCCCTTACTTGTAACAGCCAAACACTAATAGTTAATTCGAGTGCGATACCCACATAATTAAATTTTTAAAAGATGTCAACATAAACATTTTCCTGAAACTTCGATCGGCTACTCTTTTAAAGGACAAAGCCTCAAATACAAATCATCAATAATTCTTTTATTCGCCTTTTTCAATTTCACACTTTTAATTAAATATATATAGTCGCAATTTAACTCATTACTATCATTCGTTCTGCAATGACAGATAGCAATACATTTATTACACCTATGGATCCATTAACGTATCACATATGAAAATACACACATTACCAATGTCGTGTCTTTACTCATATCTTAATAATTACATCGAATTACTAGTTATCATCCAGTAATATGCATTTTATAGTGATCAAAATCATCGTATTATCACATATTTTCACTAATGTACTCACATTTTCATCATCGTCGTTCTAAAGTGGATACTTGATATAAAAACAAAACAAATATAAAAAAATTGTTTTGATACAGAAAACAATACAAAGGAAAAAAAAAAAAAAATTTCATGAAAGTTTCTGAGGAACGAGTGCATGGGAAACCATAGACAGGCTATGAGCAAAAAGAGTGATCATCTCTTCCAACCGTAGCAATTTCCTCACAACATCTCGCAGATCCTTTTTTCATCAGCGACAAAGAACCTAATCTTCGATGAATTCTACCCTACACTTCGGTGTGATCGTACTAGTTCGCATCGAGAGCTGGTTCTGGACATCAGTCTGTAATGTGCCCCTGTAATAAAGATGCGGTGTTGGATCAGCATCAAGCCAAGTGAGCGGGGAGGATGAGACTATAAAAATGCGCCATAGAGCGAGAATGTCGAAATTGCAGGCACATGCATGTAATCTACTCGCAATCACCCCATATCTTGCCGGGTGGATAGTGGTATAGTAGATTATCGATGGAGCCCACCTTACTACATAGTTTCGAATTAAGAAATTCAATTGTGTATAGATGCGCAATACTATTTATAATCAGATCAGTCATTACAAGTGGAGTAAATATAAGAATTATATTAACATTATACGTGAATGACAGTTTATGTGTGAAGCAGCATTGTCCATGCAGAAAGACTAGCAGAATGAAGATTACAATAAACGGTTCTCGGTGTACTAATCAGACTGTGAAATGTGAATGAACTAACGTGGCTGTAGCTGAGTTGGAGACAGATGACGTGTGATGTGGGTGAGTGGTGAGTTGAAAGGGCAGCAAAACAGCAGAGTAGGATGAGCATGTGTCGGAGTGGGATGTGGTCAATAGTTTGAGCTGGGCAATTCCAAACGCCATATTGGGGGGTCATAGATGTCGACGTGCGTCCGTGCTAGTTGCTTACCACGCATGCATCGTCGTAGCTCGCCACTCCACACGCGAGAGTTGTAAGGCGACCGATTGTCTAAAGCTTGGACGACACGGTGCTAAACTACTGGCGGAGAGCGATAGCGTGTCAAAGTACGCTAACTCAACTATTACTACGTGGCTGAATGTAGTGTCACGGCGCGCCCCACTCCCTTTGCCCATAGTTGCAATTCGTTTATCTATTCCGTCCTACTCGTCCTCTAAGATTCTCTTCTATTATTTTCATGAGAAAACTTACAATTATGTTATTATTAGTTGTAGCAGTGTACTGGATGTATAGATATATAGCTTTATTTGGTATGATACACGCTTGTTCCATTATATGGTATGAGTCAGACACAAGACCGAGTGGGTAATTATATACAATTTATGTTTTATTAGTGGCTGAACTGTGTTGTCAAATCACAACAATCAAAATCTAACCGCAGTAACTAATATACTCGTCTAATCAGATATCTATTAACAGACATAACTTCGTGGATGTTATTTCAATCTTTCATTGTTGCTTGTCATCCATAAGGACTATATTATTGCCGACCCTTATTTTGTTGTGTCTTCAAACTTCAAGCTTGATCAGGAGTGAGGATGTTGTTCGTGAGCTACGTAAAATATGTGAAACAAGAAAAGTGATAGGAAAAATAAGGATGATTGTATACACAATGAGAATGATGCGTACCGATCGTAATTGTATAGGTGTGGGGCGGTGTGGGGGAGGTGGTCTGGTGACCATCGTTTTTATTATGTTAGAGTGTTAACTGTACGTTTGCTCCTCACTATGGATAATGATAGGTATCAAATATACCCACTGCAGTATTATGCAAATTATATATATGTTAATTCTCAGAGATATGGAAATATTTTATGGAATATGACTTGATTAGTCAAATATAAGATGCTAATGGTCGGTTATTATATAGATGTTAAAATGCAGCAGCGATCGATTTAATTTCGCTTAATTTTTAATTATAAATAAACTAATTAAAATTAAACCATAGTTATTCAACTAATGGTCATCAAATCAAAGTTACAAGCCTATTAACCCACTAGAGTAGATTATCTTGTTAGAAAGAGACAGACTCTCCCACAATATATGACTTAAATCTTTAAGTGGCCATTCCGATTGCCGATACCATATGATTCGTATATATGTAGGCCCAGAATCATAAAACATCTTCTACCGAAGTGCGTTCTCGCATATTAGTCCATACGACAGCCTTTAATAATTGTTCTCTTAATATTATTACACAATATATCTCAAACCAATTATATCCAATATAACATTCCTAATGAAGAGTTTTAATTTAATAATTTGACCGTGATTACATATAGACTACATAATAATAGGTCTAAACCAAAGATTAAAGATTCATTTAAACGAATCTAAAGCATGATTGAGTACATAATTGTCCACAATTTAATCTTAGTTAATTTTCAACGAATAGAAAATTAAAGTTTGAACCTGCAGATCCTGCTAGCTTCAGACCACCATCAGTTCTCCCCATCCTACTCAATCCTATACGTCTCAATCTAGCCTTTTTCTTTCTCGAACCTTTACTATTCTTTCACACACCTTAAGGGACTCTCCTCAACTTTTCCTTATAATTAGGCTATAACATCCCAGCAGTCTCCAAGCATTCTCCTCGAAGCATCACATCAAAGCATCTCGCATTTTCCTTGCTCTCTCTTCACATAGGCGATCAACTCAAGTAATCGATTCTGGCAACTCCAAATCACATCCCGAAACCTAATGACTCCACAAGCTTGCCTTGCCTTGCCTAACATCATCAACCCTTACCCATGACACAAACCTCAATCACGATCTATCCAAGCAAGCTCACAACCTTGGCAAAGATAGGGGCTGACCCACCGAATCTACCATCAACACCACAAACTAAGCCTTTCTCATACACCTAAACCCCATGGGTTGGGGCTCACTCATGATCACAACCATCATTCGAATGGCTGCTTGATAGGACTTCAATTCATCTCACACTTTTAAAACATCTTAACATTAGTCTATTTCCTTGGTCATCTTATGCATTAGGATACATTTGTATTACACATATTGTCATTGCACACACTTCATAAGCACTATCATGCATACATACATCATCATACAAATATCATGCARACATATCATTTCACAAACACACTATGCAAGCACATTG
The DNA here is from genome assembly GCA_008642245.1 of Bassia scoparia. NCBI lineage: Eukaryota > Viridiplantae > Streptophyta > Magnoliopsida > Caryophyllales > Amaranthaceae > Bassia > Bassia scoparia. Next base: position 64,867 of record SNQN01001951.1, read on the forward strand.
CACAAACACACTATGCAAACACATTACACATTYGACCACCTCTACAAGAGGCTAGTGCCCATCTTGTTTAAGCAGTCAGACCGCATATATGGCATTCACAACTACATGCAATCACGCTACATACGCCTATTCGACATTCATCGCTATACACAATCGTTGTTATACACAACATTCTTCCCGAAAAGCCAAGGTTAGCCGTAGGGAAGGCTTCTTGAGAAACGAGGTGCTTCTAAAGGACATACAGACACACATCTTCCCCGAATTTTATGCTTACTGAAGGGAGATATCTAGAGGTTTATGCTTACCAAAAGAGATGCATATGCACATATTATGTTCCCCAAGGCTTATGCTTGCCGAAAGGAGATATCCAGAGGTTTGCTTATCGAAGGATATTCACATACATCATTGGAGCCCCTAGGCTTATGCTTGTCAAAGGGTGATTTCCAGAGGTTTAAGCTTACAAAAGGAGATTGTACGGGCACCGGGGCYTCATCGGGCCAGACTGGTGATATGTGTGTTTTGTATGGTATTTTTACCTTGTCCCCATGGCATTTTCTAAGCAATGTCTCGCTTGTTTTGCTTTATTTTCCACTAGATTTTATGCTTAGTTGGAGTGTTTGTTTCCTATTTATTTTTTAGGAACAATGGTCTAATTGCGCTTGAAATCTACTCTTGGAGCGAGGTTTGCTAGTTGGGAGGTCAAAAGCTACTCAAAAGGGTTTTTTTGTGCTYACCGAGTCTCATACCCGGGTGGGTTTTAGATACRAGCCGAGTTTGCACTTGGTACTTAGAAGATTTTGGAGGTGTTATTTTGAAGAAAAAGTTGCTACAGACACTCGGTTGGGTTTCCACATACTCGGTCGGGTGAGCATTACGTTAATTCAAGCAACAAGTTCATACCTGGGTGGGTTTCCACATACCCGGCCGGGTCTCCATTGAAGAAAATTATTGTAGCTACGTACCCGGGTGGGTTTCCACATACCCGACTGGATCACCTCTTTTACTTAGAGATTTTTGAGCTTTAATTATTCTATTTCGTCTTGAACTTGCGTAACTCCGGTAGGTTTCAACTACACCGACAGGGTACCGGTCTTATTTTTGCCTCCGACTCTTTTATTTCCCATCGTGTTTTTGTGTGGGAGCTTTTATGAAGCTTTTGGGATATTATCTAGAACGTTTTTAAATTATTTCAAGCTTTTAAAGAGAGAGATCTAGAGGTTCTTGTTCATGTTCACTTTGAGATCCTTTTAATAAACACTTTATCTTGCAATTTCATCAATTTGAAGGTATGTCTCATAATCTATTTTCTTGTTTCTGTCTATTAGTTGTTATCTTTGAAATGTTTGTTTCTCATTGAAGTTGTAAGTTGAGTTATTCATGGAATTTTCAGTTTTAACTGTTGTAATTTCATTTTCATAGTGAGATAGTATTCTGGTAGGCTTGGTGATACAGCCAAAGTCATGATTCTTGTTTGATTTTAGGATTGAAATTGGTTGTGCTAGCAATTCTAATCGATGATTTTGATGGATTGCATGTTTGGCCAATTGCAAGCTTAAATTGCTCATTCATTAAGCGAAAGTGCGAGTCTTGAGTGCAACGATTTTACTTATCTGTACTGATTAAAGATGATAATCCATAGCACTACTTTTTTATCGCTGTATTCGCTGTTGCAACATGGACACTTCGTTGCGCATAAACTTCATTCCTTCCATTTGTTGTCATTGAATCCTCATTGACTTGTCTTGAATCAATGATCGTGATCTGACCTTTTGCCCTGCGTTTTAATTAGCTTAACTTTAATGTACTTCTTGTTTTGTTTTTCAATTATTTACTCAAAAAAACCTTAACATCTTTTGATATTTCCACTGATAGTGTACTTGGCTTCAATTTTATTAACTTTTTTTATCCTTTCCATATGGCTTTCGACCCTTGCACGCCCGGTACTAACTACTGGGTAGGAATTAGATGTATTGTGTAGTACATACGACCCTACCAACTGGGTTCAGGATCCCTTCTGCCGACTGGGGATTCAATCTAATAGACTCGTTTGTTTGAGAATCTGGAATTCTTGCTTTTGACTGTATGCTTGATAGTTGCTGGAGTTGGTTGTTTTATACTCGAACGAGAGTAGATGAAGTCGCCACCGCACTTCTTTCTGGAAAGTTGCCGTGACCGGCTTAACAGCTTGCTATATTGCATATAAGCAGTGGTAGGACTCTCATGTTTGGTGTGCAACCAAGTCATGGATTAAGGGACAACAGGTCAAGGTTGAAGAGTATCTATGACACACACACTCCTCTTCACGCGCCTCCTTACTTGTCATTGCCGTAATTCATTGTCCAAAAAGACAGCAACAACATATCTCTTATTTAACCTCGCTAGCACGAGGATTACGTAGGCGGTGTGTTTAAGAATACTATCAAGTATAGGTCTTAGTTATCGTGTGCACGTGTGTGATTATTTCGTCTTATTTCAGGAGATAATGCCGCTTGTCCGCATTTTATTCTTATTGGTGTGAAGCAGCGAAATTTTGCGGTCTTTGTTTAAAGCTATTTATGGATTTTGAGACAGCAATGCTAAGCATCGGTACGAGGAATTAGAAAGTTTGCCTTAAAGTTGATTTTACATTTGAATAATGGCCGATGTGTATTAATCCAATATTACATAGAAAAGTTACAAAAGAAAGCCTCGAATTCTAATCAAGCATGCCAAACAAGGTGTGTAGAACTGGACTTTGCCAATACCCTGCTTATCTAACACCTTACAACAAGTATCTTGCTGGATTTCCAAATTAAGACGATAGATCTTCGAATCACTTAGGATGCTTTGTCAATCCGTATTAACCTTTTGAGGAACCACCTAGATCTAATGGGAGTGTGTTAATGTGTTTTTGAATATGTTTGTAATGATGAGAGGAGTATAGGATGTTAGAGCAGGATGATGCCGAGCAAATAGCAATGAGACTCTCGTGTCCAAAGTTCAAACTGAAGCGAGCGTCAATATTTATAGGAAAGAGCTAAAAGGCAAGAATTGGGGATTAATTAAGTGCATGTATTTTTTGCCTTGGCTGGTACCAACAATTGCCTTATTTATTAAATTTGTGTCGGTTATTAATTAAAGAAGAAATGTCTACTTGTTATGATGCTTCGTCATGCATATGAACGATAGGGGATGAATGTGGACATGCTTTGGCGGAGCAATCCTGACAGCACTGGAAGTTTCGGAATCTTCCGCTTCGCTCTTTTCGTCTTTTTAAGAATTCATAATATAATTATCCACAAATCGAAAAAATATGTGAATTATATGTAAACATTCTTGTAAAGTGTTTGTTTGTGTAAACTTAGACATTTGGCATTTGTGTGAGTATTCTAATTAAATTTTCATTAATTATCATAAATTGTTCGATATTATGAAAATTGCAAACATGCTTAGGAAGATCTATGAAAAATTTCGTAGACAAAGTTTTAAATAAGTTAAAATTATTTTAAAATTAAGCATTATCTCTTTGAACGGATTGCTTAAGGTTGCTTTAAAAATGCTCGGTGTCAGGAACTGACCTTTTTTAGGCTATCGAGGGATTTGCATAGCTCTCTAATTTGAACTTGTGATGTTGCGAACGCGGTGTACCTGGCGTTTACCATTTGCCCAGTACTTGGCTTAGTGAAAACAAATTAGGTATCTATAGAAGCCCCATTTTGCTGAGTTTCAAGAAGATATTTCGCAAAACGAAAGCCAAAAGTACCCTCGATACTCTGCAAAACAAATGCATTAGTTTTACTTGCACCTACGGCTGCTATTACTTGTCTTTGTTTCTAATTTCGTTGCTTGTGCTTCCACCTATGGTTCTGTTTCCATTGGGGATTTTTCTGATGTTGCCTTGCATGTTGTTGATCTACTTTTGCCCATCTCGGTACTTCCGTTAGGACTTCCTGGGGAATTTCTATATCAATGTCAACTCCGATGCATCCATTAGGACTTCATGGGGAAGATGAAATGGTGTCTGTATCGATGTCTCCYTTTGGACTTCTTTGGGGAGAATGTTATGAGCGTCCGTATCGATGCCTKTGTTTGGACTTACTAGGGAAACTTTGTGTTGGTGCCTGTATCGATGTCTCCGTTTGGACCTGATGCTTGATTTAATTCTTTATCCCATCTCGGCTAGTCATTCAAGAACAATAAGYCGATGATAACGACGCGTATAGCCACGATCGCGTACAACGAATGTCTTTTTGCTGATGCTTGCTTGATCTACTTGTGCCTGCTTGATCTGCTCTATCCCATCTCGGCTAGTCATCCGGGAAAATTAAAATGATGATAACGTCGCGTATAGCCACAATCGCGTATAGCGAATGTCTTTTTACTGATGCCTACGCTTAATCTGTTTGTGCTTGCTTGATCTACTCTATCCCATCTCGGCTAGTCGTCTGGGAAAATTAAAATGATGATAACGCCGCGTATAGCCACGATCGCGTATAGTGAATGTCTTTTTGCTGATCCCTTCTTGATGTGCTCTGTCCCATCTTGGCTGGTCATCAGGGAGAATTGAAGTGAAGTTAACGTCAGGTATAGCCACTATTGCGTATAACAATATCTTTTTGCTGATGCTTGTATTGCGTATAACACAATCGGCTAACGCTTAACRTTTGTATGCCTGTTGAGGACGATGTGACTTCGACTGGGGATGTATGCTTTGACTTTGATTTGTTTTTGACTTTCGCTTGATCGTGGGTATTGCTTCATCTTGATTTTGCATTCGCTTACGGCTTGTCTTAGCTTTGTTGGTGCATTTTTGTTGCGATTTGATGTCTTTCGGGCCCATTTACCTTTCTTAGGGGCATTTTGGTCATTATTCATTGAGCCTGCTCKTACAYTTGTTAGGCATGCTCAGAACTTGATTTCCTTAGGAGCTGGTCAGGTAGGGAATGCGTTATGCGTTTGATTTTGCCTTTTTTGTGCTGCCACTTGCTCATGTGTCGTCTTGTTTGTCTCWGAATAGATGCCTAGGGCAGGCGTCGTGAAACTAGTAAGGGTGCTTAATGCTTGGAGACACTCATACGGCCAGTTGAGAGACTCGATGTAGGCATGTGCCCTTACTAGGCCTTGGCCTACGTCGATTTTGTTCGTGGGCTTCAACCACGGATCCCGCATGTGAGTGCGTTAGGGTAGTGTTATCGAGTGGGAAATCCCCACTGTGCCCCTATACAGGTTAATCACTGACGCCCGAAACATTGGTGCCAATTTAATGGCCCCATTGTCTGATCCATTAACTAAGTCATGGGTTCGAGGACATTATACGGAAAGAATCTTTGACCCAATCCGTCAGCATGTAGCGGCCTCTACTCGGTTTCATTGTAATTCCATTCGATCAAATTCATTGAATATACAACAACTTAGCAYTTTTATCCTTAGGAAGCGCTCTAACCTTAGAAATCTATTCAAGGGTGAGTTTGAATTATGCAAAAACCACTACCTAGCCTAATTATTGTGATCACTTCAAATTAATCATTAATAAGGTGCTTAAATTCAATTTGTCTATGATTAATCTGAATTTAATGTGATTTTACAATTTCACGTCTTTTTTAAGCAATAAAAAAAATGATTTCAAACACAAACAATAAACATACATATAGGATGATGGTTATAGTCAGATAATAGAAATCTGAATACTTCACTCTTAATAATAAATGCTCAGATTCTATTTGGGAAGTTTCATATAAATGCATCATTTCCCTTCCTTCGTTTTTTGAGTGGGGACACAATTAAATACTAATTCTTTTCTGCTTTATGTGGGAGCACAAATAAAATACTATTTTTTCTATAATCACTTTTTAAAATTCATGCAATATACCTACTTTAATCTTTTTTCCTATTTTGTCCCCCACTCTCCCTCATCACCCTACCGAAATTTTGCCTCAAAAACCGTGAATGCCAAAGGTGAGGCATTTTATTGAGAAACGGAGGAAGAGGAAATTAAACTTACCTTTTGCTTCGCTATCAACAAGCAAGAGAAAAAAAGGTTACTTTATCAAAATTTTTGCGTTCGACTTAATTTCCTTATCACAAACAAAAGAGATTTGTTAGCCGAATACAATTATGATATAGCAATTGCAGACAAATCGAAAACATGAAAACTATAAATAATTGATATTTACACTGATTGAAATTCAAAAGGCAAATAATAATTCATTATGATTTTGAAATTAAAAGCGAAGTATTAATGTTAATTAAAAAACAATAATAAAAAATGAAAGAGAGTAATATATTGAATAGCTCAGAATTTGTACCTTGATTCGCGAAAGAAACACTCCGAAAGTAGCGACGAAATTGAGAACTTTAAGATTTGATGAGTGACGTTGTTGTGTGAGAGATTTTTGAGATGTTTGTGAATTGCCTTAAACACAAAGAGAATTCGTCGGTTAAAGCTGATTTTTCGTTATGCACCGAGAGCATGTATTAATATGGCGTATGGGAAAAGATAGGTGGAAAAGAAGATATACGAATACAAATATACCATATATACTTTCAAGAATGTAGATATGGTGGACGTCCGATATAGTACGGTCTAGGACGGTTGGGCTGACGTGGCCGTCCATGTGGATGGCACGTCAGCGATACGTCTTGAATGTTGGTTTATATATCCTTTTCGTTCGGGAATTAATTTCCTTGTTTCTGCATCTAATCTACTATCCAATTAACCTTTATCCACTTTGGATAAAACATGATTAATCTTCTCGATATATCCGAATAACTCCCGAATTTTCCGAATTTTATCTACAATTCCTGAATTTATTTATTTTCGAAAAATCATTTCGCAAACTTGTAAAAATCATAGAAATTAGAAAATCGATAAAATATTAAAAAAATTAGGCAAAATTAGGAAATGAGAGGAATGATAAGAAAATGAAAAATCTTAGAAAAAAACTTAGAAATATGTTCAAAAAATCGTTTTTAGTTACGAGAAATACCCTAAAATAGAAAATAATTATAATAAATATTTCCGCCTATTATTGAGCTCTCGCATACGTTTTCAAATTAAACTTTACCTCAATTTGTGCTAAAGGATGTGGTTTAATGAATATGGTGTGATTTTGTGCGACATTCGAGTCAGATCAAATTATTATCGATATATCGTACTTTCCTTATTGGCTATTCAATTTTGGGGAGACATATTTAGGTGTCTACACTCGGTAAGTGCACTAGCTGTAACATCTGATTATGTGGGTCAGAACCCTTTTCTTATTTAGAATTCCTTTGCAGGTTTGCAAATCTCATCGGGTGATGATGATGATGATGCTAATGATGACGACGATGCGAGAATGGAGCGAGCCCCCAACCAGGGTACGGTGACCTCGACCTTGTCAGGCACAAGGTTCACAAGCGGTGCTTCATCTACTTGATCTCAGCCTGGACCTTCGACTCTATTCATACTACAAGGGATCCCTTCTATAGTTTCTTTTCATGACGAGTTACTAGACGAGTCTGCTTTGCAAGTGCTGGCTTCACTTGGCTTCACGACGTGCCTTGATAATTAGATGTACCGGTCARCTGTAGGGAAGGGGGGTGACCCTTGCTTTGCATTTGTTGATTTTAGGACTTAGCATAGACCTTCTTAGACTTATTTGTTGAGTTTTTCCTAATGGACTTGACTCTTTGAATTGATTCTAGCCTAGACGAGAGTGCATATAAATATGACTAGACTCGTGTATGACTCTAGACATAGTTCATTTTGTAGTGCCGAGCTTTGACTATGACTTGTAAAAGTCAACTTGCTAACTATWTGCAATGCTTACACTACTACATAAATAGCCTATAGCAACGCTTCAATAATGTTGTTATAGGGCATACATATGTTGCAAAAGAGCTATAGCAACGTTTTTCCAAGTAGTGCAATAAGTCAAGTTGCAATAGCTCTATTGCAACACTTAGCAGGGTATATTGCAACGCTTTGCAAAAATGATGCATCATTTGTTACATGRAACTAACATGCAACACTTTTTGATATGCAACGTTTTTAACCATCTATAGCAACACTTTGAAATGTTGCCATAATCATAATTGCAACACTTTTTCCACTTTATGCAACACTTTTAGACTTTAAAACTTTTATAATTGCAACACTTTTTTTTAAAACTTTGCAACACTTTTACACTTCTTTTATAATTGCAACATTTTTTTTCATCTTTATGCAACACTTTTAAACTTTAGAGCCTTTATAATTGCAACACTTTTTAATCTTTATGGAACACTTCTAGTTTTTAAAACCTTTATAATTGCAACACTTTGTTAATCTATATGCAACATTTATTGATCTTAAAACATTGATAAGTGCAGAAAAAAAATTCCATTTATATGCAACACTTTTCTTACAAAGTCATGTATTGAAACAAAAGTTGACATACAKGCACTAGTTTCATGTACAAAATTACATGTATCTAACACTTGAAAAGCTAAGCCCAAAATGATGTTTGATCATCACAAAAAAGAAGCTAATACATGATACAACGAGCACTATACGCATGACAAAATGCTTCCGATCCGAATTTCGAATAGCTTCATCACATGAACACGAAACCCATGTTGCTGTTGCTCAGGGGACTTGTGACGATGCTTCGAAGTTGCTGCCATGCTGCATCACTGCTCAGACATAGCAAGTCTAACCTACTGTGCGTAGAGCCCGAGGAAGCCTTGCAGCACAAAAAGCAAAGCACCCCTAGGCTGATGGTGCTGCACAATAGCCTGATCAGTAACTTCTGCACAAAAGCAAACACCAACAATTACAATGACTAACAAATCTGTTATCAATTAATTCTAGCTAGCATACAAAAAATCATTAGTATGTATATACACTCCTAATACACAATGTATGTCATGGCGGATAATACATGTGAGCAAAGAAAAGTAGGCTAATTATCAGGACAGATTTAAGTTCAATTTTACACACCTTACAGCTTTTAGTGATGTAACCAATTAATATTACTAGAGACCTACAATGAGGCTTTATTATGTAAAATCTCTTAATGGTGCATCTGAACGACGATATGGACTCAAAGCCATTACCTGCTATCAGTACTTTGAGAATGTTTAGAAATTTTGTCATGGTGTCAAAGAATTGAAGCTTCTGTTTTGGAAATTTCGATGGCAAGACGCAGCTAGTCATAGTTGACTGCCTATTTAGCACCTTAAATCATATCTATGAGTGAAGTAGTGACGATGAGAAGTGAGTTTACAAGCATTAACAACAAATCTCCTATCTTTGAAATGCTTTCCATAAAGTAATAACGGACAAGTACTTGAGCTACCATAATCGACCAATTAGTAGTCTAAGTACGTTACTATTGGGTAGGATAATACACATTGAATAGAAGGCAGACCTCTAACACTACATATAAAATCCATAGCAAATCTCTACTTATAAAATTGTTGACATTGTATTGCTTGACAGAGCCACCCATTGCCGAGTTCAGCTCCGTATTACCTAATGCTCAAAGTAGTGTGCAACATGCACATATGACATCCTTGAGCTTAGTAATCACCCTCAACACTTAAGAAAGTCTAAAATCCAACGAGAAATTCTTTCATACTGTAAAGATGTTCCAAGAACACATCTTCCTCTACTAAAATCTGGTTTGAAGATTGAATTACTAGTACAGACCATGAGGCTCTTCAGGCTACATATATTTTAAATACTCATATAAGTTGCAGACAACTCAGTGAAGATCAATGCAACACGATCGTTTGGAAGCAACAACATTGACGAGCTTCTTGACCTGCAGCATAAAGACACCTCGACCCAACGAATAACAGTACAAAATTACGCCAGCTATTTTGCAATGTATATTGAACAAAGTAAAACAGTAACCATTATAATCCCTCAAGCTTAGCCGGATTCCCATATGCGGCACATAATATTTACTAACTAACCACGTAGAAAAATTAACCAATCCAAGATTTTGAACTACAGATACAACACCCAGCTTAAACAAAGTTGAACGATGTCAGAACATACAACCACGTGGCTGGTATGTCTACTCCCTCTGTGCGCGATAGGCTTGTGTTCAGAAAAGCATCTTCACACAATAAAAAACATATGTCTTGGTAAGCATACAATATCAAGAATCTCACCCAAACTAGATAGCTAAACCTAACATCTTTATCGAATTAGCTAACAACATTGCATAAAATGAAGTTAATTCACATTTCTCAACAAGGATTATGAAGATCAAATCACATCAAAGCCGATTGCATCTTTGCACTCTAGGATCATCGAAATCGATGAAACAACCAGCGACGGTCTCTCTTGCCAACCCTAATACACTACACGACAAAGATATTTTCAAAAGTGAAATTAGAAATAAAAACTAAATTCAATCACACACATTGGTCTCAAAACAATCATCAATGTAGATTTTCAGAAACTTATTTAAACAAACAGTCAAACTAATATAGAAAGAAGTAACATGAAGTGAAGAAGACTACCTTCTTATAAGTCCGATAATAACGAAAATTGTCTCGAGTCCGTCATCTGACACCAAATACATAAAATTAGACTAGTATAAAATCAATGAATTAATTTGACAACTATGCGGCAACACTTCGAACAAACACTTCAACTAGAATCAAAGCCCTAAATTAACAAGCAACCAAAAAATTCAAATAATTAACCAATTCGTTACAACATTGCAGGTTACAAGTGAAGAGGGTATTTAGAAGAATACTCAAAATCACACAACTCACTGATATGCAACCGATGAAGCCCTTGCAATTTCAACAACAAAGCGAAATGAAAACCCTAATTTAATTGGAACACAGAAATGCATGTAAGAGGAAGAAACAAAGTGCAAAAAGGATAATGAGAAGGTGAAAAATGAAGTTGGTGGTGCATTGAGAGAGAGGTTTCATTGGTTCTTGAGAGAGAGGCAGGATGTCGTAACAACAAGTATCATATGTCAGAGTTTTCTAAGAATTACCCTCCGTTTTTTATTTCTAATTATTGTATATGCAACACTTCTCAGTTTGACCAATCAATGTTTCCCATTAAAGTAGTAAAAGTACTCAAAAAAAAATTAGTGAAAGTGCTGCAAAAAAAGTTGCCAAAATCATACAAAAGCAATATATTTATTACCAGTTGTACTAGTGTTGCAGAAAAATAATAAAATGTTCGTACAACAAGTGTTGCGATAACTATTATTATTTGCACATTGAAAATTGCTGCTTGCATTGAGCATCGCCACACTTTTGTTAAGTCCTGCAAACATTGTTATATTTATCAAGTAACACAATCAAAAAAGTATTCGCACCATAGTGTGCAAATAACCAAATTTGTATAGTGTTAATGATTGCTGTTATACTTTTACGATGACATTTATCTTTTTTTTTTGTTGCGTATGTTGTTGCTTGCGAGCGTTATTCCACTCATTTCCCCTTGGAGGCACAAAAACCTAGGTTGAACCGAGGAACGCGTCCTCAATCATACCAAAAACAAAGAAAATTGGCCAAATATACCTAAAACTAGGCGTAATTACGCTTAGGTTGGGCGCAATTACGCCCAAAACTGGCTTATTTTGGTTGATTGTTCGATTTTTGGCAAGTTTCTGCGGCCCAATTGCTTATAAGTAAGGGTTTATGCTCACCCTAATTCGTCATTATAGCCTCAAGAGTGCATTAAAACCTCTCTTACATTGCTAAACCTTCATTTAATTCATTACTTCAAAGAATTTTTCAACAAAAAAATGAAGGAAACTTTGCTAGTGCTTTGAATGACGTGCTTCGATGCTTGGATGCTCGCGTGGGGGAGGACCTTGCAAGGCTYAATTGCAATGTTCTCTTGACTTTGAGGTACATAAACCATGATACGAACATTCTCTATGGTGCTATTAGCCTATGGCACCCGTGGATGCATTGTTTTCGTCTTCGGGATAAGGAAATTTTTTTTTTGCRTGAGGAACTTGGTGCTATTGCTACTTAGCCTGCTGTAAGTCTCCCTTGTATTCCTGATATRGTTGTTTACTTTGTRGACGAATATGAGCGGTACTTGAGACATAGTCCAACTATTTCACYACGTATAGTGCACGATCSGGAAATTGACTTGCATGCCTTGGTAAATTATGTTATCAGTGCTGCCTTTTGCCGTAGAGTCTACTGTGGGCGTGCAATTATGATTTGCTTGTTTGCGCGCTTCTTATTTGTTCATGGCAAGCCAAACGTTGGTCATACTAGCATCATTTCTATTGTTGAACAATGTGAGGCTAGCCGTACTCCTATGCCGTTGTGCACGGGGGAGTTGTTTGTGATGCTTGACCGCCTTAAGAAGGATGGCATGCTCCTTTGTCTGGATTCCCTGTTTTGTTGCAAGTACAATATTTTTGCTTGAATATTTGCAAAATAGTGCATTTATACAAATATTATTGCTTGTTTATTGATGCGATGACTGAATATTGTCCATGCTGCTATTTTCGACAGATTTGGCTGATGGAGCGCTTGAGACTTGTTGAGGTGCCCCAGAATCCTGTCAAATATTCTGTTAAGGATTTTTCTCCCGAAAGAGGGTCCATGTCAACAAATCTCAGCATGAGTGGATTCTTATCCTTGTTGACCGTGGTATTCTCATGCGGTGGACCGTCCCTTGGTGGGTGTAGATACCTACATTTGTCCCTAGCCCAAAACGGCCAATGATAAGACACCCCTTGCAACACACAAGTCAAATCGAGAGAGCTAGGACCTTGACAGGCCCTAAAAAATGGCAAATTCCCTTACACCGAACACCT